>PVIR01007671.1:0-59889 GCA_004026965.1 Petromus typicus | reverse complement strand
GAGGAAATCTCTACTCTGAAAATTGTATCATTCTGAAAAGAGAGATTGAAGAGAATTCCACAAAACAGAAAGACATTCGTTGTGAAGGAAGAATTAATATCCTTTAAATGGCCATACTGCCAAAATTACTGGATAGATTTGATTCACTGCAATCCTGATTGAAAGCCAAATAGAATATTTTAGAGGGGCTGGAAAAAAATAATCCAACAATTCATCTAGAACCACAAAAGACCTAGAATACTAATAAGTAATCCTAGGCAACAAGATCATAGCGGGGGTACTATCACATTCCCCAACTTAAAACTACACTACAAAGCCACAATGTTAAACAATAAAACAGATGATTCCATATGTCAGTGCTTTTAAACAGTGCTACATAGGAGTATAGTAATGCTGATTTCCTTTTCTTTGGTATTACATACAGTAGAAGGATTACTTTAGTTATTCCTAAATTATGCATGAAATATATAGAAGGTAAAATGATGTGAATAACATTTCATTGATTGTTATCAACATTTATTCTGAATATCTGCTCAGTATTTTTTTTAAACATTGTAAAACATAGCTGTAAAGCAGAAAACTAAGAAACAATTTAAATTATGCATATTTGTATGAAATCCCATTGTGTTATACACTCAACAAGTGAATAAAGATAGATTAATGGCCCGGTCTGTCTTCAAGGAATTAAGATATGAAGGTAGAATTAAGTGTGATCATTTGAATAAAAACTTTTGATTCCTGCAGTTACTGTGCTCAGAAAATAGAAAGTTCATCAAGATTACTGAGCTGGAGGCTTCCCGAATTCTGGGAAGATGGCAGAATGGTAAAAGATGGAGACCACTGTCTCCATATAAATTGTTCTTAACCCTGAAAACAGCAGGTGGGGGGTGGGGGAGAAGGACAGCAGAGAAACCTGGAAGAAGAGATCAGAAGCAAATATTGATTAAGTCCAAAGAAAGAAGACTAACCTAGGGAGCGGTCTGTCCCTTATTCCCTCTCCCCAGAGAGGGAAGGGGCGGTCCACCCTGCCGGACCTCACACAGGCGCCCCAGCATAGGATCCTAGCAACTGCAGACAGCGCGTAGCTCATCCCCAAGACACAGGCTCACAGGAAGGAGCAGAACTGCATGCCAGACCTAATGCAGCTGCAGTAAAGAGTGTAACACTCCCAGATCTGGACTCACAGGAGAGGACAAGGGACCTGCGTGACGAAGCCCCACCCACCGCTCGATGGCACCAAGGATCTGAGCTGTCAGGAGAGGATGTCTCTGAGCTCCTGGGAGATGAAGCAAGATTATCTCTACCACAATGAACCAGTCACCCCAAGGCCTCCAGCTCTAGGACACTCCAACTCTGGTTTCCAACTGGGAATCCCACCTCCTGCCATACTAAAGGGCAAGGTCCCCTTCTCTGAGACCCATGAACCTCCGCATCGGTAAGTCTCTGGGTCCAGAGCCACCTACAGGACACTAGACTCACATCAGGGGAAAGCTTACAACTTCATAGCTCTATTTCCCTGTGACCTATAAACTTAAAACTGTATGTCTCAGCCCATATAGAAATCAACAGTTCTTAGCCTCCAACAGCTGGCTATTAGTGGACTCAGTCTTACCCTATTCTATTTTTATCTGTGTTTGTTTTATTTCATTCTGTGTTTTTGTTATTCTTGTTGCTGCTTTTCTTTTTCTTCCCTCCCTTTTCCTCTTCTTTTTCCCCTTCATCTCTCCCATTTTTTTTCTACTCTGTGCCCATTCTGCTAGTCTTCATTTCTCTATTTCATTGCATCCTTTAACCTTATTGCTAATCTCTCCCTCCCCTATCTCTCTGCCACCTAACTCCTTGATAACCCTTTCACTTCCAAAAGGTGATGCTTCAATGGTGTTAATATATCAGTGGTTAATTTTAAGTCTGGGCATTTGATCATAGTTCTGGCTTATGAGGTTGGAGAGGTCATAGCAACAACTACCTGTTTACCATTTCTTGGGTTATATTTGATACTGTTAATGAATAGTGCTTTTCTTGGGTTGTGTTTGAAACTGTTAAGGCTTAGTGCTAATCTTAAAGGACTTACATATTATGAAGAAAGAAACTTGCAACAAATATCACCAGAAAATAGGGCAACTATAAAGCCAAATACAACAGCAGGGACAAAAGCTCAGAAATGAAGAAACATTCAAAATCTCAAATGCAGAGATCCTCACCCCAAGGTAATATGAGGGGAAGGGAAATGGAGAAATCTGAAACTCAATCAACAGGACTCTCTGAGGTGGTAACTAAAGAAGATCTAATACAATGAAAATCAGAACTGATTTCTGACATGTAAACAGAGATACTGGACATAATTAATGGCATGATTAATAAAGATAAAGAGGAAATCAAGGATCTAATAGAATCTGATATAGGAAAAGCAGTGGAACCTCTTAAACAGCTACAAATAGAAACCCAGGCAATCAAAAAAGAATATAAAAGTTTACTCAGTATATTAAGCACTGTAGAAGACCGAATCTCAGATCTAGAGGACACAATCACAGCATATGAATAGGAAAGACATAATTTATGGAAAAAGACAAAAGACCATGAGAAATCTATTCAACAACTCCTAGATGATTCAAAGAAGAACATAAGGTTGATTGGAATTACTGAGGAAGCAGGAGACAATACAAAAGACACAAAAATTTTGTTCACAGAAATAATAGCAGAAAATGGCACAAAGAAAGAAAATTAGACATCCAGATACACGAAGTGTACAGAACTCTACAAAACCGAACTATACAAAAACCTACACCTAGGCATATAATTATAAAAGTTCCAGAGATGAAAATAAAGAATGAGATATTGAAAGCAGCTAGAAAGAAGAAAAAAATCACTTACAAAGGGAAGCCCTTCAGAATCACAGCAGATTTTTCAACCCAAACACACAATGCAAGAAGAGCCTGGATTGAAATGTTTCAAATATTAAAGGACAACAACTTCCAACCCAGGCTGATTTTCCCTTCAAAGTTATCTCTGAAAATTGATGGGGGAATAAAATACTTTCATGACAAAGAACATCTTTAAAACTTCATGCATACAAAACCTGCATTATGAAATATCCTAAAGGATATCTTGGAGAAAAAAAAAAAATATAAACCCATGAGACCAAGCAGAGTCATCTCACCGAGCCAAACAAGAAATTGATGGGAAAAGAACAAAATCAGAGAATAAAAGAGCCTAGAACAGGAAATCATGACAGCCCTAACTCAATCCATATCAGTCATAAATATTAATGTCAATGGTCTCGTTGCATGAATTAAGAGACACAGACTGGCAGAATGGATTAAAAAGTAAGATCCTACAATGTGTTTTGTACAGGAAGCACATCTAATTCAGAGAGAAAGCCACAGGTTGAAAGTAAAGGGATGGAATGCAACAGGAAACTGCAGAAAAGCAGAAGAAGCTATCTTATTTGCAAACAAAATAGATTTTAAACCAAAACTGGTTAAAAGAGACAAAGAAGGTCACTATATTCTCATACAGGGAACTATCCAAGAGAAAGAAATAACTATCTTAAATATTTATGCCCCAAACTCAAGTGCACCCAGCTATATAAAACAAACATTAATGGAAATGCAAAGCCAGATAAGCAGTAATACAATAATAGTAGGGGACTTTAATATCTCACTGTCACAAATAGACAGATCGACTGGACAGGAAATCAATAAAGACGTGTTTGAGATAAACCAAACTCTTCAACAAATGGACTTAATAGATGCCTACAGAGTATTTCACCCCACTAAGTGAGAATTTACATTCTTCTCAGCTACTCATGGATCATTCTCCAAAATAGATCACATGTTAGTTTATAGAACAGATTTAAGTAAATGCAAAGGAATTTAAGTTGTCTCCTGTATACTCTCAGATCACAATGCCTTGAAACTAGAGATGAAGAGAAAAAAAAAAAAAATCCCAAGACTTTTACAAAGACATGGAAATTGAACAATACACAATTGACTAACCAATGGGTCACAGAAGAAATTAAAGATGAAATTAAACAGTTTCCACAATTGAATGATAACCCCAGTACAACGTACAGGAACTTATGGGACACAATGAAAGCAGTTCTACAAGGGAAACTCATAGCAGTGAATGCCTATATCAGAAAATAAAGCAAGCTCAAACTAACAATTTAATGCTGAATCTTAAGCTACTAGAAAAAGAGGAGCAAAGCAAACCAAGAGCTCATACTAGGGATCACACGGATCAGAGCATAAATTAATGCAATTTAGACTAAGAGAATGATACAGAAATTCAGCACATCAAAGAGTTTTTTTTTTTTTTTTTTTTTAAGGATAAGTAAAATTGACAGACCCTTAGCCAACCTTCTAAAACAAAGAAAAAAAAAAGGCTCAAATCCATGCTATTGGAAATGAAATAGTGAGAACTGTATTGAAATGTATAATGTAAATGTATAATGACAGTGAAATATATTTCCACTGACCCAGTGGAAATACAGAGAATAATGGGGCTGGGGATTTAGTTCAGTGGTTCTGGCACCTGTCTTGCAACATCAAGCACCCAGATATGATCGCCTGTTAACCACATACAACACTGGGTGTGGAGACTCATGCTGAGCAGCACTCAGTACCACATACCACATTGCCGGTTGTGGTGGTTCACACCTGTAATCCCAGCACTCAGGAAGCAGAGGCAGGGGGATTGCTGTGATGTGAATTTGAGGCTGAGCTCAGGGCTAGCCTGAACCACAAAGCGAGACCCTGTCTCAAACCAAAACAAAACAAAACAAACACAAACAAACAAAAAAACCCCGAAAAATCAGAGAATAATAAACACATACTTTGAAAATTTGAATTCCAATAAAATGGGAAATGTTGAAGAAGTGGATAAATTCCTAGATACATACGACCTTTCAAAGTTGAGTGAAGAGGATATAAAAATATTAAACACCCCAATATCAATCTGTGAAATTGAAAATGTAATAAAAAAACCCTACTGACAATAAAAAGCCCTGGGCCTGATGGCTTCACCGCTGAATTCTACAAAACTTTTAGAGAAGACAACACCACTACTCCTCAAAGTCTTCAATGAAATTGAAAGGGAAGCAGCACTACCAAATCCTTTTCTGGAAGCAACCTTTACCTTGATCCCAAAAGCAGAGAAAGACCCAACCAAAAAAGGGGATTACAGGTCAATCTCCCTAATGAATGTTGATACAAAAATCTTCAATAAGATACTAGCAAACAGAATACAGAATGTCATCAAGAAGATCATACAACTTGACCAAGTTGGATTCATCCCAGGAATGCAGGGATAGTTCAACATACGTAAACAAATAAATGTAATACACTACATTAACAGACTCAAGGATAGAAACTATATGGCCATCTCAATAGATGCGGAAAAAGCATTTGACAAAATCCAATAACCATTTATGATCAAAACCCTGCAGAAAACTGGAATCAATGGTTTGTATCTCAAACTAATGAAAGCTATTTATGAGAAACCAGCAGCCAGCATTATCCTAAATGGTAAAAAACTGAAACCTTTCCCACTAAGATCAGGTACAAGACAAAGATGTCCACTTTCACCCCTTCTGTTCAATATTGTGCTGGAAAAATTAGCCAGGTGAGACAAAGAAATAAAAGGAATATATATAGGAAATGAAGAAGTAAAACTGTCATTATTTGCTGATGACATGATACTCTATCTAGAGGATCCTAAATACCCACCCAAGAGACTGCTAGACCTAATTGCCAAATTTAGTAGTGTAGCTGGATAGAAGGTTAATGCTAAAAAATCATTAGCCTTCATATGCACAAACAACAGATTGACTGAGCCAGAAATTGGAGAATCAGTCCCCTTCACAGTGGCATAAAAAAAAAAAAAAAAAGAAAAAAGAAATGTCTAGGAATTAATTTAACAAAGGGAGTGAAAGACCTCTACTCTGGAAATTACAGCACTTTGAAAAAGGAGATAGAAGAAAATACTAGAATATGGAAAGACATCTCTTGTTCCTGGGTTGGAAGAATCAATATTGTCAAAATGGCTATGCTCCCACAATTATTATACAGATTCAATGCAAGCCCAATTAAACTCCCAAAGGCATATTGCACAGATCTAGAGAAAGTAATTCAGAAATTCATCTGGAATCATAAAAGACCTGGAACAGCAAAAGCAATTCTAAGCAATGAGGACATGATGGAGGGTATTACAATCCCCAACTTGAAACTGTACTACAAAGCCACTGTGATAAAAACTGCATGGTACTGGTAAAGCAACAGACTTGAGGACCAGTGGAGATTAGAAGATCCAGAAACAACTCCAGACACACTAAGCTATCTAATTTTTGATAAAGGAGCCAAATACCCTCAGTGAAGGAAGGATAGCCTCTTTAACAAATGGTGATGGAAAAACTGAACTTTAACCTGCCGAAGACTAAAGCTAGACCTAGCTCTTTCACCATGCACTAAAATAAAATCAAAGTGGATTAGGGACCTAAATATTAAAATAGACACACTGAATCTGCTACAAAACAGGATAGGTAAAACTCTTGAAGACATTGGTTTGGGAAAAGATTTCATGAACAAATCCCCCATAGCACAAGAACAGGTAGAAGAAATCAAAAAATGGGATCTCGTTCTACTGAGAGGTTTCTACACAGCAATAGAAACCACCAGAAAAGCAAAAAGACAACCAACAATATGGGAAAGAATTTTTACCAGCTGCCTCTCAAATAAAGAGATACTATCTAGAATGTATAAAGGGCTTTAAAAAATCAATCCACCCAAATTTAAAGACTCAGTTCAAAAATAGACATCTGAAATGAACAGACACTTTTCAGAGGAAGTAATAAAAACAGCTAAGAAGCATATGAAGAAATGTTCAACATCACTAGTCATTCAAGAGATGCAAATGAAAACAACACTGAGATTTCATCTCACTCCACATAGAATGGCTGCAATTTCAGAATTAGCCAGCAACAAATGTTGGCGAGGCTGCGGAGAAGAAGGAACCCTTCTCCACTGTTGGTGGGACTGTAGACTCGTACAACCCCTGTGGAGATCAGTTTGGAGATTTCTCAAAAAGCTAGGATTGGAGGTCCCATTTGACCTGGCCATCACTCTGCTAGGTATATACACACAAGAATTAAAAGATTCATATCATAGTGACATATGTGCATCCATGTTTATAACAGCTCAGTTTATGATTGCTAAATCTTGGAAACAACCCAAATGTCCATCAACTGGAGACTGGATACAAAGTTGTGGTTCTTCTACAGAATGGAGTATTACTCTGTCATAAAAAATGATGAGTTTGAATCATTTATACTTAAATGGACATACCTGGAGGACATCCTCATAAGCTAAATAAATAGGTCACAGATGTATAAATATCGCATGTTTTCTCTGGTATGAGAAAATAAAGATGTAAATGAGTTCTAGAATGTATGTTATATATTGTGAAATAGAAAACACTCAAAGCGTAATGGAGTGAAGGGGGAAAAATTATGAGATTATAACAAAAAAGAAAGGAAACAAGGTTTATGTATATAAGGGGTAGGGATGGTAGGGTAGGTAGGGCTATGGGAAAAATGAGAATTAAAATGTGTCATATACTGGTACAAATTCTCATTGTTGAATTCAATCCTGATGTGTATATGTAATGTACCAATAAAGATTTCCATTAAAAAATGATTACTGAGCTTCTAGTAGCATATGAAATTATGTAGAAATTGTGTGGAATGAACTAGGTAGGCACAAGTATCTCTCAACTTCATGGCATCCTGTCCACTCCTCAGTCTTGCCCCAATTGGAAAACTATTGCCTTGGCTTCTAGGTTTTCTTCAGATAGATTCTAGTTGGATGAATGAATACTCTTCATCTTAGGCATGGTTCTCCTTTTTTTTTTTTTTTTTTTTTTCTCCTCTTGAAAGAAGACAGGTATCTCATTGGTACATTAAAAGAATGCTGCTCTTTGGACCAATTCTTCCTTATATGCCTGGCTTGTTTTCTGAGCCTTGGATATGTTGAGCAAGATGAAAATGCTGTGGTGAAACAGCCTCCAGTTTCAGATTTTTCTGATAGCTTAGTAAGTATGTTGATTCACTCTGGAATTGTCCTCCAATCTATTAGAATGCATATTTAATTTCGATCTATTTTTATCAACAATGAAACACAATTCCATATTTGTTATGAATATTGTATCTATTTCTTAATATATTGATAGCATTTTCAATAAGTAAAGGCTATTATTTAGAGACTAATTAGAACTGCAACTACCAGCTGTAGTGACCTAGTGTCAGAGGCCAGTCCAGTACAGAATGTAACTCTTACGGATTACTTCAAAACCCTATAGTATCCATTTTCAAGGATCATACTCCAGAACTACATATCCATTAGTTATCATCTTTTAGTTAATGAATATGTTCTTCAACCTTCTTTACTAGTTCACAAAAGTAGAAAATAAATAAAATTTCTTATCACTGAAAAATAAGTTCATACACTTACCACATTACTATGGACTGATTGTATTATGATCTTAGTCAGCCCATACTCCTTTAAACTATGAGAAATTGGGAGGTTTTAACAACAAACATTAGACTTCTCTCTTTGAGATATAGAAAGTCTGAATCCAGGATGCCACATATTGAGTTTTCAGTCTTACTTCTATCTTGTAGGCATTAGGTGTCTCACAGCATGCTCAGTACTCTCTTCACTGTGAACAAGCTCCCCTTAACTGTTCTTATAAGAATCCAATACTACATTATATTTTTCTCCTCCATTAGACCACATTTATCATTAATTGTCCCCTTACTAGTTGTTTATTGAAATATAGAAATGCATTGAGATATGAACTTTAACATGTAAGTTTTGTGGAAAGGATATAATTAAGTTCATTGGCATTTCCATTGAAAGATAAGTGTAAGATGGCTAATTAATCTTTATTAAACACTTTTTATGTCAATTCTTGTGTAAATTTAATTCTTAATTGTTATACCATTATCTATTTTAGAAAATTAAACTAACCATAATGCCTTATGTTTCCAAGATAACTGTGACTAAATTTAAATATAATAATCAGTTCATTGATGATTTATTAATTTTTATTTGTCAAGTTATGATGGTGCATTTTCCTTTTCACTGTTATGTAACTGTCATTTGAGATTCTATTTTGTGGTTCGTCCTTCTACATAGAGTCAGAAATATAAAGAAGCCATTAAAAATACAACATAGTTTAGCTGCTGCAACATTTAAAAACCCAACTGTTTTATCTATATAATGTTTTATATTTCATTTTAACATATGTTCTTTAAATATAAAATATATATATATATATATTTCCTTAAAAATAGGTAAAAAGCACAGAGTTAGAGTCCTGTGTTACAAATGGAAAACAGTAGCTACTTTAGATAAGCTATTTTAGACCGCACAGATTTCAAACATTAAATAGTCCCCAAACATTTGGATGTTTCAGAGTGATGTCACAGAACTGGTTACTAGGGTAAAGAGCAGTGTAGTAAGCATATGATTAGACTATGTAATAAACATATTATTAGACTTCTTCATGCAGTATGAAACTTTGGATACTAGAGAGTTATTCACCTTCTCGAATTCTGTAGTTTTTTTAGAATAGTAATTTAGGGTTACTTTTTAAGTTGCTTAATCACCTGTGACTAATATTGTAAGTGATTTTTGGAGTATGTTTTGAATTGGACAGAATTGTAAACACTTATTTACACAAAGATAAAACTGAATATTACTCATTTCTTAACTTATTTAACTTTCTTTTTAATATAACTGTATTTTGTCAATTATTGTTAGATTCATGTAAAATACAACTATATTGGGAAAAGGAAATAATCTGTAGATTATTTTGTTAGCTTTTAACATATCTACCTTATTAATGCAAAAGATTGCATAATTGAGTAAGAATCATATATTCTCATGACAACACTGAAAATATATATGACATATGAAATAACAAGAAAATAAAACCTGGATACAAATTTCTAAGTCAGAAGTAGTAAAACATAAACTATACTGAAATAGATGTGTCTCATTCCTTTTTTATTTTCTTTCCAGTGTGCAGCAGCCAGCCTAATGGAATATACTATCTGACAATATTTACAGAATTTTTCCTTAAAAGATTATATTTGGAGTGATAAGTTTGGAGGGTTCCATTGTAATTTATTTTCTTCTTGGAAAACCAATGTTATTCTCAAAACTGATGTATTCTCTCATTATATTTACAGTCAGATGCTTTTGAAGACCAACTTCGGTTCTCATCGTGAGGGGCCTTTCAGTCCTACTTCCTAGGGGCTCCTTCAACCGCTGACAAGTTCTGTTCACATGTGTTTAACTGGAACAAAACCTCAACCTAAAATGGCTGGGGTATAACTCAGATGGTAGAGGCAGACAGTACTGTGAACTTTTCATACTTCTTCTCAGGAAAAAGAAATGTACATTTCAAATGGGAAATTTCTGTAAGATAAGATAAAGCCCATAGTGTTCTTTTATTGATGCACTATGCAATGCAATTTTTATACTCTCATATCTTCTGTAATAGAAAATATGACCTAGAGCTACACATAACATCACTATTTGGAACCATTACAGGCCTCTGTAAAGTGTATTATGCCTTGGTGATGCATTCAGAAGGAATCCAAAAGCATATAAATCTAGCTATTGCCCCTAAACTACACCTTTGGGTGAGATTTCAAGTTTTCAGAATATCAATGCTTCTTCTCAGGTTAGAACTTTAGAATCATTGGTTATTCCTCAAATTAATGTTTGACCTCTCCCCAGACAGGAACTAGAACCAATAAAAAAAAATAGCATAGATATGGAAAAGCTATTCTTGAAATGGAGCTATTTTTATAATAGAGGAACTACAGAAATATAAAAATTTATATCTTCAATATATGTATAAACAAACACAAATACACACGAAAGGTCGACACATGTCATTGTCTCTTTGTCTTGATTTACTTTTTTTAAATATAATCTTTTACTACACGCATAGCATATATCACAATTGTCATATTTACTAAGGTACTCATACTGGTTAACACGTGGTGTATGTTTAATATCTATTAATGATGCCAAATTGATATGCTTTTCCTTAATATGTTATTATGCCTTTTGAAATGCATGCTCAATATTTTGAATCATTTTTCTATTTGTGTAACCGAAATGTATGTCAAACAATGTATGTCAAACAAAATTAATATTTTAGAGGCTAAAAATAAGAACTATATATTTTTTGTTCCTGGAATTATTCTTTTGTGTCAGTCTTTGCTACAAATAAAAAACTGATTAACATTAAAAATGTTATCTAATATATATATATATATACACATATATATATAAATATGTATAAATAGATACATTTGATATTTTTATAAGACAAAGGAAAATAATGTGTAACCAAGTGACAAAGTAGTTATTTCCTGTTTTAAAAACATAGTGTGTATGTTCACATTTATACAAACTTTTATTACTAAAATATATATTGAGGATCAGGTAATTACTTAGACTGGAGATATAGTAATTATGTTATCTTAGGGACACATTCTATGGAATTTCCAGATAGAATAAAAATATTAAAACTTACACAAGACAGATAAATGTTTCTGACATGCAATTTACAAGTGAAAAAAATTTAAGCTGGAAGAATATGAAATTAGAATCATACTGACCTTGATGTTCATTAAAGCTGTGCGTAAAAATAATTCACCTATGTTTTGTTAAATTATCAGCTGTAGAACCCACAGTAGTTGAGGGAAACCTATAATTAAAAATAGTGTTCTAAAATACTTTAAGTGACTATTAATAATAGTTATGCTATTTTAAGAATGTAACTTGGATGAATTTAAGAATTTAAATTTAGTTTTAAAATATTTGAAAAATAAATTATAAAATTTACCTTAAGTTTTGTTAATACTTTCCCTCCCACTATTAATTATAGCTATCAGTAGCAACATTGATACCCACATCAGTTCTTATCACCAAAACCAAATCAGTGTGTGCGTGGATAAAAAAATTGCGGATTATAGTTTGGTTAGTGTCAGAATTTACCCTGCACAAATCAGCACTTCTGAAGAGCTCAGCTCATCTTCTGAAATATTAACATACTCATTTTTTTTTTCACTTAAAATTGAGATCCTTGTCATTCTTCCCCTTTTAGTTTTTGTAACACACTAGGCAGGTTGTGTAGGGAGAAATCAGAATATTTATCTTATTTTTAGATGCATTCATTCATTAAGCATAGAAATATAAAATAATTCCATTTAAAAGAAATATGTTAGCATTTTTGTCAATAAAAGTTATTTTTTAAAAAGTCTCTCAGAATTTCAAAAGTAATGGGATATAGATCTTTAAAATTATTTTAAATGTGTCTATGAAAAGATAATGCATAAATGACAGAGGCCAAGAGTTATTTGGAAGCACAAGAGCAGAGAAATTTACAGGCTCATTCTTGTAATTTGTAATTTGGGTTTACATTTCTCAAGATCATACGGTAAAGTCCAGGAGACTAAGCCAGAATCCAAAGTAGAGTGAGATCGTTTATGGCCAAAGCAAGACCCCTAAAATGTCTATTTCTGTCGAGTAACATAGAGAGAAATGATATCAGCACACTCTTTAATCTCATTGGCTCTCGGTAGATTTGAAAAAAAAAAAAAAGGTTTTATCTGAAAATTGTTAAAAGCTGCACAGTAACTGTGCTTGTTTCAAATCAGAAATCATTTTGTTTTTATGCACCTATAATTCATTTACAATGATTTTAAATGTGTCCAGGGACTTCATAGAAGCAACCAAATTCTTTCTAGAAGAATACAATTTCATTGAAGCCTTAAAAATAAAGCTGCAAGATATAGTTCATATATTCTTTATACATACTTTTTTTAAATTTAAGTTTACTGGTACGTTTCAAGTATACATTGTGATCATCTTCATCTTTGCAAATTGGTGCATATATATTACATATCTTAGTTTTTGTTTTTCTCCATTTCCCTGCCTTCCATATTAAAAAAAAAAAAAAAAAAAACTAGTCAAACTAGTGAAGAAATCAATTATCATAATCAAGAATGGACAGAAGGAAACCTGCAGAGTCAGTTAAAATAAGATTCATTACATCAATGCAGTGAAAAGAAATAAAGTTTAGAATAAAAAGCAGAAGTGGTTCTCAAATTGAAATGAGTCATTAATGTTAGCTGCTAGCTAGATGGGTTAATGGTAGGTAGTATGAATTAGAGAAAAACACAAAGTAAGTTGGAAAACAGAACTCAAGAAAATTTCCATAAGTAAAGCAAACAAATGAGATAAAAATGTTATTGCGACTGGAATTACACAATGTCTTCCTAGTGGCTCTATAAGAATAAAGGAGAAGAAAACAGATACATTCATTCATGTGCTGCAGGACCCTTGTCAGATGTCCTTGGAATCACCTCAGGTACTACCAGCAAGAAGGCCAACACTAGAGGTGGACACTTTAACAAGTAAAGGGAGGAAAAAGCATTTTTTTTTCTTTAAAACCACCTATTCTGTGGCTTTGTTATATTAGCATCATTAAATAATAATAAAAATGATATACTTAAATAAGTTAGAATGAAAACTAATGAGGGCAGTTAACGTGGGGGCTGGAATACGGTTGGTACTTTCTACATGATAGTCTTTGCCTTCTGTAAGTATTCATGACTACAAAATGCTGAAAGAGAAGCTATGTTAATGCCATATGTATTTGAAAAAGCATACAAGAATACACTAACATCAAAATATCGCACATGTATGGAAGCTAATCAGAGATTCACAAATTTTCAAGAAAAGTAAGGTACTCTCAATTCAGAAAATGAGACACTGTTCTGAACTTTCTATTACCTGTCATCTCACAAATAGCAACAAAAATTAAATATATTTTAACGTGTATTAACATCTTGTCACAATTTCTTAACTTCTTGAGTACAAATTTGGCTAGATTCAGAATCAGACAAGAACGTCCTTCTTGAAATGGACTCAAGTCACCTGCTTTCTATTAATTGATATTTTTACAAACTGATTCTGCTTGGAAAATAATTCGCCGCTTTCCCTTCAGCAACAGCCTAATGAATCGGTAGATGTGGCTCCCGTGGCTCTGCGTGACGCTGGCAAGGTGCTTGTAAATGCTGCATGGTTTACCAGCCCGGGAAATGCCTTACAAAAACAAATGACTGACTCTCTCAGGAAGAACTTTTTGGGGGCCAAAACTGCCTTTCAGTTTAGCTCTGACTCTGTGATTTCTTTATTCTTGTATGCACACTATTCTCTTCTTAGGTCGATTTCAATTGGAATTACTTCTAAAGTACAGTAACAGCTCGAGAATAAAGCATAGTGTTTTCTTATTGTCATTAAAATAAAAGATAAATCTATTAAAAAGAATTAAAAGATTTATTAAATATTATTTTACTTTAAAATTTGTCGTAGTCTATAGATAATGGTTTCATATGAATTTTCCATCTGTCTTAATGTTTATAAACAAAATTTAAAGTAAAAATGTGATTTTTTTAATAATTTAATTATTATGAAATTAAAATCATGGTTGAAATGTAGTTAACCTTTTCTCTTCTGGTGTTTTTTGTTAACTCTGTAAATATAAAATTCAATATTCTGAAGAGATGAAACAAAGTTTTTCCATAAAAAATGTATGAAGTGCTTAAATTGAAATATCCTAGGAGATAGATTTCTCTTGAGAAACCAATGTGTATATTTTATCCCACAGTGTCTACTCTTTTACTAAAGAAAAATAAATACAATTTTTACTTTTGTGTGTGAGTAGGGAGATATTTTATTTTCCCTCAGCTTTATCACAGTACTATTGAAAAGTTAAATATATAGCTGATATTTAAGAGGATATTTGGATATATGCATATACTCTAAATATTTTCACATTCAAGCTAATTAGCATATTATCACATCACAATTGCTGTTTGCTTTGTAAAGAAAATTCTTTAGATTTCTTCTGTGAAATGCTATTGAATATTGAATTTAATCTTCCATATTTTTAGCTAACGTGTCTTTTTAAATTCTCTCTATCAATACCCCCGGCATGCACAATCCCTGATATGATATTTTGCTGCTGCATTTATTCAGTGCATCTTTAATCACCCTCTTCTTCTCCTTCCTGAAAATAAATGGATTTTTACAGCCGAGTACCAATGCATGCAAAACATCATAAATACAAGACATTCTTTGCCCTTGGAGAAGTGGAAAGTCTTAAGTAGATGTGTCTGAGATAAAAACATATCTTGAAAATTCTAAACATTCTTTACAACAAATCTTACAGAGTAATGCATTGCATTCTAATGTACTTCCCCAGGAGAAGTGAAATTCATAAAACATTGTTGTAAGCCAGCACTCCAGAATATGACTTCAGATTCCTACGAAATGTGCCTGTAAGATTCCACAATGTAGGAACCAATGATTTCCAATACTATCCTTCTAGACAAATTTTCATTACATAGAATAAGAAGGAAAACTGTTGTGCTTGTATTTTAAGGTTTATGGTCATATAGGGCAGTACTCATAATGCATAAAGTATTTGCTTCTGCTATTGGGGCTATGTGCTCCTTTGCGAATGCAAGAAGAGGCTATCACAAAAAAACAGTATGTTAGTTATGTTCCTTTAACTGGAATGAGGTAACTGACAGCTGTCAAATGAAAGAGAAGAGTATGTATTTGGCTCACAGTTTCGAGCAGTTTAGTCCGAGGTCAGCTGACTTCAAGGTACAAACTGTGTAACACACAGTCAGTGGTGAGTTGCTCCACCATGGCACTCATGAAGCAGAGAGCAAAGACCAGAGCTAGAGGGAGACATAAACTCCAAAGTCATGTCCCCAGAGACTTACTTTCTCAATACACTTCAGCTTCCTCAGCACACTAAACTAAATGCTATGAATGAATTCACAGCCTAAAGAGTCCAGAGCTCCCAAGGTCGAATCCCCTCTCATATCCAACCTCTGAATATAAGATATTTTCAAAATCATTGCATGTATAAACTAGAGCAGCCACCCTTGATTCTGAAGGATCAACAGTCTATTCATATTTTGTTAAAGCAAAGTACAAACAAAGGGATAATAAGAAAATAGTAACATAGGTTTTTAAATGTTTAATTATTACTTGTATTTGCATGTTTTTTTTTTGTTTTGTTTTGTTTTGTTTTTTTAAACTGGAAATGAGCTAAGACTGGTTGGAAGTTTCTTCTGTCAGCAAATCCTGAACAGAAACACAGTGAAAGATTCAGGACTACTACCTGTACTCTTAATGTCTAATCTACACAGGTTTTAGTTACTATAATCACTCATCTCCACATAGCCCAGTTATATTTCTCATTGCAGAGAAAAAAAATATCCAGCACATAAAATTAAAAGAGGAAAAGTTTATTTTAACCTATACTTTGTAAAGATTTCAGCTTGCTCCTAGGCCAGGTGTCCTGGCAGAGGAATCCTTAGAGGAGAAAAAAACATTTCATAGCATGGAAGGTGAAAGGCAGGAGGCAGCAAAAGCAACAAGCAGCACTGTGGAGCAGTCCCTTGCATTCTCTCCAGTTTCCACGATTTGACATCAGGTAGCATCATCACTCCTCCCATCCATGCCCAGAACTGTGCCTAACCAATCAGGGGACTCACTCTGTAATCACACATCCATGATCCCAGCATCATAACCACAGAATCTCACATTCTAGAAGCTGCCACCTTTGAAAAGCCTCACTTCTGACTGCATCAAGTCCGGGGATGTTTAGACAGAAGCCTTTATTTTATATGATTTTCAAAATGTACAGAGAGATTTATCAGGGTTATGTAGAGGATTTGGACCAAGGACAAATTAAACAGTCAAAAAGGGCCTTACAATAGCTTTTATCTTCCCTGAATGAGGAGATTAACTTCAACAAATTACAATTATCTTAAACATAATTCTCATAAAATTGTCCACAAGAATCTCTAACAATACAACTTCCTCCTTGGTTGATTTATAGTACTTGTTATTTTGATGTGTCTAAAAATTATTGAAAAGATTTTCATGACTCATATCACTTATACTATAAATTTATTATACTTTAGAAAAACATGCAAGCAACAATTGCTATTGTCACAATTAAGAATCAGTGTCTATAATGTAAAAATACCTATGTATTTCACTCTTTTGTGCTGAAAGTTAATCATCTTTAGCTGATGTTATATCTGTATTAAGAATGTGAATGTAGTTAGTTCTTTCCAGCTCCACCCCAATAAAGCACTCATTCTCTGTTCCATGTCAATCTCTTACTTTCTTTAATAGATGTTTCTTGATTTCTTTGTTAAGTCTCTTTTCATGAACTTCATTCATGAAACAGTTTTTTTTTTTTTTCAAATTTGTTTGTGTAACTCTAATCTACCAACAGGTATATTTTTGTTTCCTTGCAAACAAACATACTATAAAATGTATGTGCACTGTAGATTTAAAAGGTGTTTCTGTCAATAAATCAAAGTCATTATTAACAACTCAGGTAGTAACAAAGCACGAATAAATGAGCCATAACTTATGATTTATATTTTAAAGGTATTATTTGTGTACAAATGTATAAAGAAATAAATATATAAAAAACAAGATACAAGTCAATCTTAGTATTTCTTTTAATATATATTATGTGATAAGGATATATATATAATATGTATCATAAAGATATGATATCTATGATATCATATATATATTATGTGATAGAGTTTGTAATTTTATAGTATTTTGATATGCTAAATATTGAAATATCGTATATTTTATATTTCCCACACACAAAAAATAGCATTTATTTAGTATGTGCCTCTTGTCCCATTCACTATATTACCAATTCTGTACAACTAGTTTATGTTATCCAAATTCAAGGAGATGAGTGCTCACTTGCAAATTTCTTCCATAAGATTTTCAGATAGGGTAAATCCTCATTTAAATGTAAGATAATCCATTTAGACTATATTGCCACCACTAAGCTTATAATTGATTTATTAATCTAAGTTAAAAAGAATAAACATGATAAAAGGAACAGTGTTAAAAGTTGGAATTTAAAAATGACTGGGCAATAATATCTATCACAGCAAGTGAAAATATAATCCTACTATCAATTTATTATGTTCTACAAATATGTGTTATTTACATTTTGTGAATAAGCAACTGTTACAGACAGTGGATATATATTATTGGATAAAAGAGAAAATAGTCCTTCTTCTCTCTGGAGCTTATATTTGAGTAGGCAGAAAGAAAATCTGCATGTACAATTCAGATTCTGTTAGGTAATGATATAAATTAAGAAAATCATTCAAACCAGTGCACAAGACAGGAAATGTGTGAGAGTGTTGTGTAGTTCTTTAATGTGTCCAGAGAGACTACAGCAAAATAAATAGACTTAGAATAATGATCCAAGAAGGTAGGGAAATAAGTCAAGAAACAGCAGAGACAGAAAGGGAAGAGGACATGGTGAGACCCTAAATTGAAGAGTCAGTGGCATGTTTTATAACAGTGAGAGTCATAGTGGCTTGAATCTAGGCAGTATTTTGGCTGAATGACAAAGCTTCTTTTTTCTTAAGAAAAACTCTCTCTTCAAAGAAAATTTATTCAACTCAGGCTTTGTGTCTCAGGTTTAGTGTTACATTCCCACAAGACATTAAGAAAGTCTAACCAGTTTATCTCTATGAAATCTTCATTTTAATCAAGTTTATATAAGTCCTCAAGGCAAGTGTGAGGTTCCATTTGACTTAAATTCCTTATGTTTCAGAAAACATAATCATATGCAATGAACAAAAAGTAACATTCGACCATTTGCCATCAACAAGTTGTTACTGAAGAAATATATCATATTGAGCATGTTTCTCTGTACAGTCTCAAACCAAGAGGATCCATGGCACCTGAGAAGTGTCATTATGCAAATTAATAAACTCGATTTTATATCCAATATGATATAAATCACAGCGCAGAGCTCGTATCAAGTAATCCATGTTTTATCAAGCAATCCATTATTAAGAAATAATGAAAATATAAAATGATGATTAAATAATAGCTAATATGTACAGTTGAAAATAGATGGATAATAAAATAATAAAAAATGAATACTTTCAGAAGATGAGTGTGTGGTTAAAGTGTATCTTTTGAAACAATGTAAAAATATTTAATTTCATAATTTTGTATATTTTAAACACTTTCATTACAATAATTAAAATACAATTCAGATTATTTAAAGCAATGAACAACAAAAATAAGATTACTGCATACTAGAATGTTGGGAATTCAAAATTTAAAAAAAAATTTACCTTTCCTGATTTGTCAAAATCAAAACATGTATAACATGAATGTAAAAATTTGATAATGCAATAGAAACAAAAATACAAAAAATTAACAAACTACTATAATAATTGCCAATTATTATTCCTAAATATATTACTTAATATTGTCATTAAAATATCAATTAATATGTGTGCCTGAAACTCCAGATGGTTTAAAATTAAATAAATATCATGGCAAATATGCATCGTTTGGATATGGAACAGCCAGAATTTTAAATCTATTTATATGTATATAATACTTTTGAACCATATATCTGTGTACTCTTATATATTTTATAATCACTTTGAAAAGTAACTTGAAAATATTTCTCCTGAAATTCCTTAAGTAAATTTACAATGAACGTGAGTTTACTCAAATGTCTTATAAGGCTATGCAGCATGAGAAGTCACAGTGTGACTGACACTGAGAACATGAAGAGACTGGTGACAAGGTGAAGTCCACGTTGGAGAAACTAGGCTACTGACATTCACGGGCAAGGAAAGCACTTCTTAGCAAAGCAAGACAGAGCAGAGGAATTCTCCCTTCCCCCACAGGTGTGTGCCTTCCAGGCCCAGCTGATTCCAGTGGCCACTTGCATGGCCTGGTCTCTGGCCTAGAGCACTGAATGGCACACTTTCTTTTGAAATACTTCTAAGGATGCACTCAAAATATAATAATTTACAGTCTACCTGGAAATCCCTTTTTAAAGTCAAGTTGTCCTAAGATTAATCCGCAGTTCTATCACTTATAGACCGAAAAACCAACAGTGGTATATTTAAAGATAAAGCACAATATATCAGTAAAGAATAACAACATATCAACAGGTTCCTTATAAGTGCACTACTACATAAAATAAAGATCATAAAAGATTAATATACCAGAAATATACATAAAGTATCAAAGTAAAGACTGATTTTTTTCTGTGCTGATTGGAATCTGAGGAATATACCCTCTTAAATGTCTAGAATGGAACATGGCAGAGTTCAGGGAAATGGTGATATTGTATCTTAATATGATAACTATGTATTGATCCATACTGTAAAACTTCATTGAATTTTACAGTGACATATATTATCATTTATTTGGTATAGCATGAAGTACTTTTTAGAAACCAGATAAAAATATTCTCAATAAGAAATAATGTGAGGAAGTTAAATCAAAAAAAGAAACAATCATAAAATATTTTACATATATGAAGTGAAAATAAATGGTTTAATTTTTCATTAAAATATATAAATATCTGGAATTTTAATTTTGATTTTATTATTATCCTTTACTTAATGTGTGTGTGTGTGTGTTGTGTGTTGTGTGTTATTAGAGATTTAACCCAGGCAATGTTGAGTTCTCCGTCATATTTTGTTCTGTATTGTTTTGAATGGGAAGGCAATACATTGTTCATGCTGGTCTCCAATCTGAGATTTCTTTTTTTTTTTTTTTGATGGAGTCTCATTTTGTTGTTCAGGCTGGCTCTGAGCTCCCTACATAGCCCAGAGTAGCCTAGAACTTTTGGCAATCCTCTTGCCTCTGCCTCCTAAGTGCTGGGATGATTACAAGCATGAGCCACCATGCTCTGTGGTATGAAGTACTGATTGCTGATGAGCATGAGTCAGCACATCAGGCATTGGTATATGTGGTTACCGGGGATCGAACTCAGGCCCTTGAGCTTTCAAGGCAGGCACCAGAACCACTGAGCTAAATTCCCTGCCCTGACCTGATATTTTTCTATCTTAATCTTTGCTAAAACAGATTAGAACAATTAAAAAAGTGTCTAAAATGTACCAATAAACTCAACAAAGTTAAACAAAATGAGATTACTTGTATGAACCACTGCGTTCTGATAATTCAGGAGGTTTGGTTTTATTTTGTTAATAAAAGGGACATTAGTATCATAAGACAACAAGTTTCAATAGAAAAAAACATAACATAATAGCAAAAGTATAATCAGTATGAAGATGGCCTTGGTTGTATCAAAGTTTTTAGACAGGAGCCTGTTGCTATCTTGGACTGGATATTTCTCTGCTGTGGTGATTGTCTTGTAGATTAATTAGAAGCTTTCCTGCTTTCTGTATATTACATACCAATAGCCACCTCAACCCAGTTTTGACAAAGAAAAAGTTTCTCTAGACATTGCAAAATGATCCCTTGGGTCATAATTATACCAATGAAGATGTAGTGGGGTGTAATACAAAATATACTTTAAATAAATATTATCATTTGACTTAACAGGAGATATTATGTAGTGTTAAAATATTTAATTCTCATTTGTCCTTCTATAAATATTTATTAAGTACCAAAATGTGCTAGACACCAGGGACACAACAGAGCATAAACAGACTAAGTTCTAGTTGTCATGGAGCTCACAGTGTTATGAGGATCAAAAACAATAAGCAAATAAATAATTCATTGATAACAGCAAGAAAGGAAAAACATGGCAAGAGAATAGATTTCAAGGTAACAAATACGTTTTTTTTATGAGGTTCCTGGAGAGCAAATTTCTGCAATAAATTGACATTTGAAAAAGACATTTTCAGAAAGTCATAGATATCATTAGGTGTTCAGGAGAAAGAGAAGGCAAGAGTGCATGCACATGGTGTAAAAACGAAGCTCAGTATCAAGAAAGAACAGCAGAAAGTACAATGAGCTAGTGTCCAGTAACGGAGATACTGACAGATGATAGAATGAGTGAAGTTGACTTATTGAAAGAATTTTGGATAAACTGGGTACGATGCTACTAAATACATACATGGCCAATATCAAAGAATCAAAGTATAAAGAAAAATTGCTATTGTCACAATTCCAAAGAGAGGGCTGAAAATCCATAATGCCTTTAGAGAATATAAATTACTCTTGTGATTGTCAGGACACTTACACCTACTATTTAAGCAGTTTGTTTCTCCCTCACAGCTTTCACCCTGCTATACAATCTGTCTTGTGTCCTCCTTGAGCATTGCTTTCTCTCCTCCCCTGTGGTGCACAATTGCCCATGAACCACTTAGCATCATTCACCTGCATTTGTGTGCTTTTATAAAGAGCCCAAGTTGTTTTTATTCAGTTTATTCATCTACTCCTGAGATAAACTTTTCCAAAGTCAGCTGTAACTGCTCAGCTATAACTTCCTTAGTTTAAATTTTCCACCCAGGAACAGCACAAAACCCAAACTTCACAGAAAATCCCCTCCTCCTTCTTTTCTTTCCCCATATCCTTACTTATGTTGAGGAATTGTTCTTTCTTGTTTGTGTCTTAACCTAAGCATCAGAAAAGATTTCTTCATCTCATTTTAATTTAAATCCATTTCATTATTAATGTCATCTTTCTAAATTTTTGTACATGTTTGCTTTAGATATTATTTAATTACCCTTATTTAAATAAGTTATCATATATTGTCAGTTTCTATTTTTCACAACTAACTAAAAATATCATGATGCTATCTTGTTTACTACAAAAAACTAGTGCAACTGCAGGACTGATGTATTCTCCAAAATATGCAGTGCTGACCTGCCCGCCCCACCTCGTCCTCACATTGTCCTCTACATTGCACTTCTAAGCAGAGTCTCTAAGCCTGCCTTGTACTTCACATACCCGTGGCTTTGCTCAGTGGTTTCATTATTCTTAGTTCCAAATCTCCTTACTGCTTCTGTGGATAGTCTGCCAAACACCTGTGGCTTTTTTTATGCATCAATTAAAATTACCTCTAATTAGATATACTGACTATGCTCGTGACCACATTTTTATATTCGCCCAGATCTGAGAATGGATATGGCAGCTTATGGTGCTCAGGTTTCAGTGTGGGCACAGGAACAGCAGCAATTATTTTAGTGAAGAAAATTTAAAAGAAACATGTGCTAACTAGGTTCTGAAGAACTGAAAATACAAAAAAGCTTTAAGAAGTTATTGCCTTGGGTAAGCAAGAACAAGAAGTTACATTCCTAAGGCAGAAAGAACAACAACAAAAAATAAGAGACTGGAATTTTTAAATCTGAAAAGTATTAGAAAAAGAACTATTTACTTGCAACTCTATTGTCTGAGAAGATGGCTATGCATTTGGTTCTCTGGGATCACTTTCAAGGATTGTGTAGAAAGTGCAGTTCTCAAGCTGAAGAAGGTGATGTTCACAAGCACAGTAAGGAAACAAATAAACAACAATGTTGAAGATGCCCAGTTCTCTCACTTTGAACATTTTCTCCACTGTGCGTCATTCCTTACTGATTTAGGATTAGCAGGGAGCTGACTAGCTAAGGGGAATGTGATTTACAAGTTCTAAGAATATAGGCAAGCACATTCCACAATAGTATCAAAATAAATGACACATAGTCCTGCCTACTGTAATAGAGTTATTTCTGGAACATTTCCTTTATTCTCCTTTATTCAGCAACTATTTATTATTAGTTTCCATTGTGCCACTTACAATGATAACTATTTGATAGCTAGATTCATGCCTTATAATTGTAGAGTTCTTGTCTACATGGTGATTACATTCTGGGATTCTACTCAGTGATAGCCTATCCACTTTTAAGTACAGAATATCTTCACAATACAACCTATCTTATTTTTCAAGTTAAATTATTTTCAATGTGAAGAAAGCTTTATAACAGACTCCTGTGCCTACTGTGCTGTAGTCTCCTATGGGCAGTAGTTCTTGACTGTAAATGTTTTTTTTCTTCCCTGTGTCAAGAGACAGTTAGCAATGTGGAGCATGGGTCACCAAACTCCATCCACACCTGGCCCATCATCTCTTTTTGTAGAATAATTTTGTGCAAACACAGGTCCACTCATTTGTCTTATCGACTGTCTTATCAATGCTCCCCAACCAGGGAAATTGGGAGGAGATGATTTGCAAACTATATATATATGTGTATATATATATATGTGTGTGTGTGTGTGCGTGTGTGTGTGTGTGTGTGCATATATATATTGCTTTTCACAGAAATAGTTTGCCAATCCTTAAACTACATAATTAACATTTACAACTAGCACTGAAGAAGCTACCAGATAGAATGTTTTTATGAATGTTTCAAAATGTACCTTCCAAATTAAATAGATGAAACTGATTATTCTTTTTTCCAATGGAAATATATTGCTTAAATAGCTTCCTTAAAATATCAAGGCGTTCAGTGTTCAGTTAAATACAAAATATTTTCAAGTACATTTTCAGGATGCTTAATGGAATTTTAAATCTAAAGCAGACTAATACAAGTTTTGCTAAGTGTGTCCTTTTATAATTTCCAGACTATTTGGAAAAATCAGCATGTCTTTTTAAACTCAAAAGACAAGAAATACATTTTTTTTTCCTTGCTGGTCACAAAATTTAGTAATATTGACAAAGTATTTTTCACTAGACACTTAACATATAAAATTATACTCCTGTTTCTATTTAAGTGTCTTTTACTAGACAAGAACATTATTTTAAACTAGCATATGATAACTACTTCATCATAATATATGACAGTGGAAAGAACACTTAGCAAATATTAAAAACAATCTCAACCAATGTAAAATATAAATATCCATATGTGCCTCCTAATTTAGATATTTTTATTTGGAGTGATGTGAATCTGATGAAGGTAAAATAATTAAAACCTGTTTTAAGAAAAACAAATAAAACTAAATTTAGACAGAAAAAAATCATTATATACATTTACTCTTTTTATATATTTGAAAACAAAATCAAACATTGAAAAAATGCTCATGTTAATTGTCCTAGAAATTTTAAAATTATTCTGAACTCTTTCATGTATTTTGTATATATTTAAGTTAATATCAAATAATTCTTCAGATATCATCATTTGGAGATTTTCACATCCATGGATTTCACAAAATAATAATCTATTGAATTTTTAACTTTTGATTTTGTTATATAAAGCAGTCACATTTTCCTCTGGCCATGAAAGAAATATTTTCTCTTTCCAATCTTGTATGAAGTAAAACATATCAACCTTACTCTTTCCAAAGAAAAGGGTAAAATGCTTAAAAATATTTTTTCTAATTTCACACATTTTTATTTTCCTCTATCAGAGTGCAGTAAACTACATTCTGAAAAGCTCAAGTTTTTGTGACAGTAAATGAACTCTTTCAGACCATTGGTCATTATATAATTTAATTTTATGCATTCAAAAAAGAAAAAAGTAAGCATTATCTGTTAGGCACAGTTTAGGAACCTTGGGATTTCTGTAGCTGAGAAGGTGTAATCATTGCTTTCAAGGTGAATTTTGCCCTACAGTGTGATAGAGAGACAGGCAGATGGGCACTGTGAACACATAGAAAACATTGACAATTGATTTTACTTTGAATATAATGAAAAATCCCATACTAATGTTGAGCAAAGCTTTTGTTATCTAAATTATTGTTAGATGAATATAACAATGGAGAGTATGATATGTATAAAATAGAAGCAGCATCCACATCATGTTTAGTAATCAAAAAAGAAAGATATAGAAACTGAAGAAAAACTATTGCCGGTGTCATTTATTATTGTTAAATGATTTATCTTTGTAAACTTGATAGATAATCTAACAAATTGGAAATTACATGTTAAAGTTAAGTGGAATGGAGAGGTAAAAGCAGGTGCTACAGATAAGATGTGAGTCTTTACTAGCCACTGGAGGAAGCTATTTGTGCGTGTTCAGGGCCCCAGGCCTGTTTTATAAGAAATAATGAAGAACACCTATAATCATATACTGGAGAACTGATACATTTATGCAATGTCATAAGGAAAGCATCTCATAGAAGAGCGCTGCAAACTGTGTGTGGTACAGGACAGAGTGGATTACTAGAGGGTGACAGTTTTATAAAGAGAATGGCCAATTAAATATGGAGATAGAAAGTTCAAGTAACAGTTTATGATGGCTACAAATTAAAATAGATACACTAGAGAAGAAAAATATGGAACCAATATTATTCTCATTGATAGCTTATGAGAATGAAAATTGACAAAGTAACTTTGGAAGTGTCTTTACTAATCTAAGTCACACAATGCAGCCCTGCAAGTATAAATACTTACACAGAGAATTGCAAAATGTGTGTCTGAACAGTGTGTTGATTTTGCTTTACCAGCCCTGAGAAATATACTGTTCCAATACAAAACTTAAATAGTAAGAGGAACTGAGGGAAAGAAAGGAATGAGAAAAGAGTAGGTCTGAACTCCCCGTGACTTCCTATGGACTTTTCTATAAATCCAATTCTGCTGTAATATAAATTTAATAATGTAAAAATGAATATATATATATATATATATATATATAATTAAGTACTGAAAATCTTAATGAAAAATAAAATTACATAGAATTTGCTTTAAATAAATCAAAAAGAGTCTACATCATTGAAGATTAAATATACTATCAAAACATCCTAGTGACTACATATAGAGGACACAATGGTTATTTTGGATTGTAAAATAAAAAATACATTAGTTACCCAAGTATATTTTATGCCCTAGAGAAGAAGAAAAAATTGTCAACAACAAGAATGGAACATAATAGACTGAGTTTCCTGTTTGCTTCATACATTTGGTGTCTTCAAGTTTATAATGGGAAGACGCAGAATGTCCAGTGAGTGAGAAACAAGAGTAAAGGTATAAGCATTATATTAAAAAACAATATCTATGGGGCTGGGAATTTAGCTCAGTGGTTCCGGCGCCTGTCTTGCGAGCTCAGGGACCGGGGTTCGATCCCTAGTAACCACATAAAATACTGGGCATGGAGACTCACACCCAGCAGCAATCAGCACCATATACCACAGTGACAGGTGTGGTGGCTCACGCCTGTAATCCCAGCACTCAGGAGTCAGAGGCAGGAGGATTGCTGTGATGTTAGCTTGAGGCTGAGCTCACGGCCAGCTTGAACTACAAAGTGAGACCCTGTCTCAAAAAAAAAAAAAATATATGTGCATACGTGCCTGTGTGTCATATGTGTGCTCACATTGGTATATTAACTTTTTTGGACCAAGCAGATACACAAATACATTCTGTACTCTCTAGAATGGCTACTCCATCCTTCAGCTTTATAATTCTATGTGTTATCTGTTACTACAATGTGCATATCTGTGCAAATGTGTGTGTACAAGGAAACTTCTGAGGAATGGGATCAGACATTTATTCATCTTTGAAAAATTTTTCCCTGGAAAATGCTCACAAATGAAAAATATACAATAGATAATTTTTAAAATATTAATAGAATTCTTAATTATTCAGCTTTATATTAATTGCCTCTTGGTAATAAAGAATAATTTAATTTTTCAGTGGAAAAATATTTTCTGAGTGTTAACTTTCACAATAAAAATGAAAATAAGTTCAGTAATTAAGAAGTACAGACTTTTTTCAGCTTAAATATTGAGTTTCATAAGTAGGATCTCTAAAGACTAGTGGGCTTGAAAGATAACATCCTCAAAACTTGAGACCTTTGTGCTTACTTTTGAAGTTCAACCAAATTTAATGAAGGATCGTTTTGTGAAAGAGCCATACTAGTATATAATGTTATTTCTGAAATCTAGTATGCAAGACATGAAATTAAAAGTAAATTGAGATTAGTTTAATTAAATTATAAATGAGTATTAAGATCATTGTTCAATATATCAATGGTATATTTGTTAATAATTACATGGAAGAGACCAATTGGTAGTATGAATAAATAGTAAATTTTTTAAATTTATATTCCTTAGTTTAATTTTTAGTAGTCATTATATTAATAATACATTCAAGAAAAAAATCACAGTGTATTTAAAAGAGTTTTCCTATTTGTTTCATAAGTGATATACAATGAGCATATGTTCATTGTTTCCTACATAATTTTATTATGAAACCCATAATATCAGTAAAATATGTTATATCAAATCTAATAGGAGCAGAGCTGGATATGTAGCTCAGTCGTTGTAGTGCCCACCTTGCAAGTGCAAGGTTTCTAGTTTGATCCCCAGTAACTACATACAACAATGCTTCACACAGTGACTCATGGCAAGCAGCAATCAGTACCATATACCCAATAGCAGGCTTGGTGGATGGTAGCTCATATTTCTAATTTCAGCATTCGAGAAGTAGAAGCAGGAGTATTGCTGTGAGTTTGAGGCTGAGCTCAGGGCCAGTCTGAACCACAAAGCAACACTTTGTCTGAAAAAAAAGAAAAATACTAAAAACAGCAAAGTTATTTTATTCTAAAATAATAACTCATAAACAAATATTATTTTAGATAATAATTTAAGACAAAGATCACGCAAATATGTTTCCAACTTAAAATTTAGCTTTCATTCAAATATGTGACTCTTAAATTATAGAACTATCAATATTCAGTTTGCATAGCATAATTTCTTGGAAGAAATTTTTTTGAAATAGTATTTTGTTTAGAACTTCTCTGCATTCATTCAAGTAAAATAAAAGTAATTTTACTATTTCAATTTTTAATTTCATCAACAAAATATTTAAATTGAGAATTAATTGCAATTTGTTGCTTCACATCACTGTCCAAAATGTATTGAGATGGGATGAGGAGCAACAATTTCTACAATGACCCATGTATGGCTAAAAGAATTATGTTAATGCTCCTGCTGTATACTTAGCCTCATCTACAGTGTACATTTTACCAGCGTAACATTTTTTACTTTATAGAAAAATTTTTTTATCTTTATTGGTACATTAAATATCCACATCATGATTGCACTCCATAATGGGGATTTGTACCAGTATAAGACACAACTTAATTCTCATTTTTTCCCATAGCCCCACCCACCCTACCACCCCCCCATATACATAAAATTTGTTTCCTTATTTTTTTGTTACAATCTCCACATTGTCCCCTTTCACCTTATTTTACATTGAGCATTTTCTATTTCACAATATATAACATACAATGCTAGTAAATGAGTCCTAGCATTATAGAAAATTTTTCACTTACCAAATCAAATCTTCCTTGAGAGTATTCAAAATGTAGATGTCTTTTTCATGTAAAGCTTATTTTATGTGATCCACATATTACATATGTAGTATATATATATATATACATATATAATACATATATATGTATATATATATGTATTATATGCACAGCTTATTATATATTATAGATGCAAAGCTTATTTTACTTGATCCATGTAATACATATTGTATATATGTTATATATGTAGTCACTCATAAAAATTGTATGTCCTTTAAAATCAAATGAAAAACTCAAAGGGCAGATTTAATTTTTCCATGTTTTTGTCAAGGAGACACTCAATCTGTCCATTCTGACTATTTGTAGTTAAGGGTGGCAAGAAAAATCCCAGATAAAAATTTCCCTCCTTGATTATTTAAATACAGTATTATAAATCACATGAACATTTTGGGGCAAAATAGCTACTATATGATGTAGTACTTTTGATCTTGTCAACCTGAAACACTGTATTCAATGAATAATGTTCTTTCCTTCTCCGTACTACCTCCAAAAAGCAGTGTTTTACTGTTCTTTCCTAAAAGTCGGTTACTTCAGATCCTTGAAATAGTGAAATGATATAGTACTTATCTTTTGTGAGTGGTTTCTTTCACTTGACATAATGTTCTTAAATTTAAACCATCCTAATTTGCAGAAAATCTTGAGGTTTTTCTTTACAGCTCATAATACTATGTTGTGTACTATTTTTTATCTACTCATCTGTTTTTGGACATTTAGGCTGTTTGCACTATGTGAGTACTGTCAATTATTTATCACAGTGGATAGTTGAGTTTGAACATATCATTACATGATTCTGTTTTTATTTATTTTAATCTACAAGGTGTAGGATTATTGAGTCATACGAAAGTTTCATCTTAAGGTATTCTATCAATGCTTTTGAGTACATAAAGATGACAATCACTATAAAGAATTGGTCCATCACATTTGAAGTGCCTCTTTCTTCTTCTCTACTGCTTTTATTTTTCCAGCATCATATGTGTCTTATTTTCCAGTCATCATATGTGAATTTATCCAGTTTCTGTAGTTGCCAATAATCTTGTGTTTTAGCAGAATCTGTTCCAGTTCTACCTTTTTCAGTCCTAACTGCACTGATTTGATCTTTCTTTTACTTATTATCATAAGATTAGCTAAAAGACTTTTATTTTGTTTAATCTTTTAAAGAACCTACTCAATACATTTATTCTTTTTATTCTTATTTTAGTCTTAATTTGAATAAATTAGGCCCTGATCTTTTTAATTTCCTCCCTCAAATTAGCTTGGGTTTGGATTGTTCTTGGTTTTTTAGATCTTTGATATAAATGATTAATATTTAATATTAGAGCTCTATTTTTATCATGTGAGAATTCACTGCTATCAACTTCTTTATGGTTTTCTTGAATTCCAATATATCATACATTCATTGCCATTTGATTTTAGGAACCAATTTATTATTTTTTAAATTAATTGTTTATTGATACATGTTACATATGATGATCACAAACAACATTGAAAATTTGTACTGGTGAATGACAGAACTGAATTCTCATTTTTTTCCTTTCCTCTGCCTATGCTACAACTCTTACCCCCTTTATACATAATTTTTGTTTCCTTTTTACCATCACATTTTTCCTTTCTTTATTTAGCTTTATCCCCCTTTTTAAATATTTTTAATTTCACAATACCTATCATAAATTTTAGAACTCATATACACCTTCAATTTCTTATGCCAGAGAAAAGATCCTGTATTTACACATCTGTGACCTATTTACTTGACTTATGAGTATATTCTCAATATAAATGTCTCAAACGTATCAATCAGTATGCTTGAGAAATACTCCATTTTATAGAAAAACCACATCTGCTTTTTCCAGTCTCGTGCTGATTGGCATTTGGGTTGTTTCCAAGATTTAACTGTCACAAATTGAGCTTCTATAAACATGATACACATATGTCACTCTGATATAAATCTTTTAATTCATTCATGTATATACCTAGTGGGGAAATAATAGGGTCAAATGGAATCTCTCATCCTAGTTTTTTGAGAAATCTGCACACTGATCTCCACAGTGGTTTTACCAGTCTACCTTCCAACTGACAATGGGGAAGGATTGCTTTCTTACTGGAGCCCCACCAGCATTTGCTGATAGTTGACGTCATGACAGCAGATATTCTTTGTGGAAAGAGATAAAATTTCATGATTGTTTTCATCTGCTTCTCTGAAGTGACCAGTGATATTCAACATTTCTTCATGTGTTTCATGGCTGCTTTCACTTCTTCCTCTGAAAAAAGGTGTCTGATCAATTTAGATGTCCATTTTTGAATAAGGTCTTTAAATTTGGGGGACATGATATTTTTAAGCTCTTTGTTTTTTTGTTTGTTTGTTTGTTTTTTGTTGTTGTTGTTTTGAGACAGGGTCTCACTTTGTAGTTCAGACTGACACTGAGCTCAGCCTTGAACTTACAGCAATCCTCCTGTCTCTGCTGACCAAGTGCTGGGATTACAGGTGTGAGCCACCAGGACTGGCATTGTGTTATGTGGTACTGATTGCTGGTATGTGTGAGTCACTATGTCTGGCATTGTATGTGATTACCAAGGATCAAACCCAGGGACCAGAACCACTGAGCTAAATTCCCAGAACTATGCTCTTTATATATTCTGAATAGCAGCCCTTTGTCTGAGAAGCAGCTGGGAAATATTTTTTTTTTCCAATATTGTAGATTGTCTGTTTTCACTGTTGGTGATTTCTTTTGCTCTGCAGTAGCTTTCTAATAAGAGGAGATCCCTGTTGTTGATTCCTTCCGCTAGTTCTCATGCTGTAGAGATTTTGTTCATAAAATCTTTCTCTATGCCAATGTCTGCAAGAGTTCTATTTAACCTGTTTTCCAGTAGCATTATTTTTTTGATATTCACTAATCCACTTTGATCTTTGCTTAGTGCATGTACGAAGAGATAGATCTATCTCTAGTCTTTGGAAGACTGAAATTCAGTATTTCTCGCATCATTTGTTAAAGAGGCTATCTTTCTTCCATGCAGTGTGTTTGGCTGCTTTGTTGAAAATGAGGTGGCTTAGTATATTTGGGAATGTTTCTGAAGATTCTTGTCTGTTCCACTGATCCTCTAGTTTGTTTCTTTGCCAGTAACATATTGTTTTCTTGTTTGTTTGTTTGTTTTATGTTGGTTTTGTTTTGTTTCTTTGTGGTTTTTTTTGTTTTGTTTTGTTGTTGTTGTTTTGATTTTTAATCACTGTGGCTTTGTATTATAGTTTTAAATTGGGGAATATGATATCCCTGCCATGTCAAAAATCACATTATTATCTCAGTATATACAGAAAAAGTGTTTGACAAAATCCAACATCCATTCATAATCAAAATGCTGCAGAAAATTGGAATAGATTAACTTTATCTTAACTTAATAAAAGCTTTTTACAAGAGACCAATAACCAACATCATGCTAAATGTTCAAAAACAAACTGTTCACACTAAGATATCTGGTGAGTCCATTTGTTTAAAGATTTCTTTCAGTTCTGTCATATATCTTCACTGATTGTTTTTGTCTAGTTGATCTATCCATTGGTGACAGTAGTATATTTAAGAACTTCATTAGAATTAGGTGTAACTCTAATCTTTCATGTAGATCAGTGTTTCTTTCATGAAATTGAACTGATTTGTATTTGGTGTGTTTGTCTCTATTATTTTTAATTCTTCCTGTTGAATTGTCTTTTTAACATTAGTTAGGTTTGTCTTTTCTGATTAGTCTTAATCTGAAATACATTTTTCTAAACCTAGTATACCACATCATGCTTTGAGGGATTCTTGTTGAAGGTAATATTATTTGCTGTACTTTGATTTTTAATCTGTAATTATATTTTTTAATTAATATATTTCTTTTATACTGCGTCTTACAAGATTTTCTATCTTGATCCACTCTGCCAGTCTGTGTTTTTCATTGTGAAATTGAAATTATTGAGACTAAAGAGTAATGACTTATTACTGTCATTGCATTATTTTCCTATTGCGGATTTTCTCATTTATTCCCCTTTTGCTGAATTACTGGTCCTCCCAGGTGTATACATTATTTTTGACTTATTGGTACAATTGTTTTCGTTATCTCCTACAACATCCTTGAGAATGTTTTGTAATAATTATTTGATGGTGATAAATTTGTTGAAGTGCTGCTTGTTATGGAACTGCTGTATTTTTCAATCAATTTTAATGGAAAGCTTTACAGGATACACACATCAGGGTTTGAAGTTGTCTTTCAGAATTTGAAATGTTTCATTCCAAAACTCCTGCTTTTCAAGGTTTGTGTAGAGAAGTTTGATGTTTTTCATTGAATTTAGTTTTTCTGTGATTTGTTGCCTTTCTCTAACAGTTTTTAAGATTTTATACTTGTGGTGACCTTCTGAGTATAATGTGACACTCAGAGGTTTCCTTTTGGCCGCAGGTATTTGGTGTTCTATATGTATCTATTTATGTGTAGATATACATATCTATATGTATATGTATCTATTTTTGTGTTTCCTTCCCAACATTTGAGAAATTTTTTGCCACTAATTAGACTGAGAATATCTTTGTTGGTGACATTTGTGTGTCCTCTGATTTTTCAATTATTACAGTTACTGTTAGTCTTCTTTAAATAGTCTTCTTTGAGGCATTTAGCAATTCTTCTACTAATTTTTCATTTTCTCTTGCTGTTTTTAGGTAAGTGTTCTTTGAATGCATCCATTTCTCTCTTCCACTTGTAGCCTCCCTGAGGGTCTCTGGAATTGCCTACTTGTACTGTGTGTCCATAATTCTACATTCTTTTCTCATGAGTCATGTTCCCCAAGCTGAGGAGAAAGTACAGACTGTCCCTTCTTTTCTTCTGCCCTGTGGACTGTCTCTTCACTATTTTCAGAGGCTCCAATTTTTCTGTCAGATCATTCCTGATCCTAAGGATCTATCTCCCTCCTTTTTTTTTTCTTCCACAAATAATTATTTTCTAATACCTGGATTCTGAATCATAGAGAAACTCATTTGTTGCTGCCTATAACTCTTCCATCATCCCAGAATTCTCTATTAAATGACTAATAGAGAAATATTATTTACTGGTATACAATTTTTGTATTACATCCTTCAGAATTTCTTATACAGTATTTTTTAAAGTTAAAATAACAAAAGTTATCTTTCTCAAAAAACACAATATTAACTGTAAAAATGCTTTTTAAAATTGTATTTATTATTTAAATAAAAGGTTAATTTTATATAAAAATCAAGCATATGTCATTCAACCACTTGAGAACCATGATATATTAAAAAAATGCACTAAAACTCAAGAGATAGATGATGATACTGATTCTTTAAGGATTCAAAGGTACACATTGTATTGTTTCCCATAATCTATATTTTATTATTACATTATTACATGGACCATGGATTTCTTGAATCTCCAGAATGCTGCATAGAAATTAGTTTGTAATCTACGACAATGAAACATTTTGCTTCTTAGTTCTTATAAAACCATACACCAATTCACCATCTTATCTAAGTGTTTTTTATGTGTTCAAAACTACAGGCAAACCCAGCTACAAATCATGTACAGATAGTTTGTAGCATCAACAAATCAAATTCCAGAATATCAGTAGCTACATATTTACAAGTATAACTTGAAATTCAAAATTTTAATCATTTTATGGTCTCTTTCCATTTCAAGTAATAGTTTTCAAGAACTAAAATAAAACTTTAAACTATCCTGTTAATTACTTTTTCCTTAGAAATTCAGTCTAGGAAAGTGGAATGCCCACTTTTTCTTCACTGAGGTATACTATTCAATACGTGCAAGTTAAAGGCAAGGTCCATGTAGCTCACAATTTCAAAGGGCTCAACCCACCCATGAGTAACTGGCTTCCAGGCCAAAATGAGGTGATGGGAGGGCTTCCTGGAAGAAATCTGTGCATCTCAGGGAAGCCACAAAGCGCATAGACAAGGAGAAAGATAGTCAATTGTCCTGAACAGTCACAATCCCAGTGATCCACCCACATCAACCAGGCCATATCTCTTATCAGCACATTTCATGTCAGTGGACTAAGCCACTGTTAAGTATAGCACCATGAGGATTCAATCACCTTGGGAAAGTCATACCTTTAAACATATGAGGTTTCTCGAGAGTATTTTTGATGCAAAATATAGGAAAGTGGCAGAAGTCTAAGTTTCTACTAAATTTAACAAGGAGACAATAATATAAGAATAAATATCATTTACATGCAGAGATATATACCCAAGAATAATGTCCATGAAAGACAAAAATTAACTATTAAATTCTAATATATCTGGAATGTTGTACTATATTTTTATTATTTCAAAACTACTATTAAATTTCTCTTCCTGAATGTAAAGTTATTTCTGAACTCAATCTTATTTTGGCATCATCAAGTATTTTATTGATCCTGATCCTTAATTTTACTAATAATGTTCCTAATACTTATTATGCTTAATAATCTTTAACCAAAGTTTAAACTTATTATTCACCAATGAAGAAGATGAATAGTACATTAACATCTGGAAAATATTTATCAGAATGTGGGAATTTTTAGCAATTAAAATGAATAGATTGAAATAAAATAATAAGTTAAAATTTTGCCTTTTAATTTTATGTGTGACAAATGTTGTGTAACTTTTTTGTCTAAAATATTTGGTCTTTCATATCAGTGTAGGTGACACTAATGGTGGAGTCACAGGTAAAAATCACTTTATATTTCTCTCATTGACTATATAACTTTTGGAAAATTAAATTGTAATATACAGAGTACAGGCAGAAAAAATAAAACTAACAGATTTCAAAAAACAAAATATCATTTAAGGGCTAGGGATTTAGTTCAGTGGTTCCTGCACTTGCCTTACAAACACAAAGTCCTGAGTTTGGTACTGGTAGCTACATACAACAATGCCATGCATGATGACTCACACACACTAGCAATCAGTATCACATGCCACAGTGCTGGATGTGGTGGCTCACACGTATAATCTGAGCACTCAGGAGGCAGTGGCAGGAGGATTGCTGTGAGTTCTAGACTCTCAGGGCCAACCTGAACTACAAAGTAAGAACTTGCCTCAAAACAAAGCAAAAGAAAACAAACTAACATGACATTTAAATCTAACTACTATATGTATTATATTGCTAAAAAGCTTTTTGTCTAACAAAATTAATTCTGTTCAGCACAAAGTAAAGAGCATATTGTCAACATCAATTTTGCAATAATGACACATTTTATTAAAATCAGTACTTTATAAATAATTTTCCATATACCAAAATTGCTCATAATAATTATTAATTTTAGATTAAACTGGAATAATTAAATTTGTTGATAAAAGATAAATTTCAGTAAATATTGGAATTTATATTTTATGAAAATCCACTATACCTGAAAGGCTATGCCCACCAGCAATGATAGCTTTCTGGGAAGTGGAAATGATTTCTAAAATTGATATATCATAAAGTAGGAGTCTGTTTTATTCATTTGTTAAATACACAAACTTTGTAACCGCACTCAACAAATTTTAAATCCCAGGTGTGACATTAGATTTAAAACCTGAACAAATTATTTAACTCCTCTGTGCCTAAGTTTCTTCGTGTAAGTTGAATTGCAGTAGAAACCACCTCACAGGGATTCTATGAGGTTTGAATGATTTTAGAAAAACATCAGACTCATAAATATTTAATACAACTTTATTTAATATAAGATTCTATTGAAAACATGTTTTACAAGCTCTTAAATAGGATTCAAATATGTAGGAAAGCAAATAAAACATCACAGCCATGAAGAACAATTTATATATAAGAATAGTATATATTAATTTCTTATTTTGTGCAAACATTCATTTGAAGCATAAATATAAATTTTAATTAAAAACTTCCAATAAAACTCAGCAGAAGATGTGACCATGGCTGTTTTACTAAAAAATGTACCTTTCAACATTCTTGATTCAATCAAAATATATCCTTAGGTTATGGTTAAAATTTAAATCTTCAGGTAGAAACAATTCACAACAAAATAGATCTTTGATATTGAGACATTCTTATTCTACTTTCATAAAATTTTTTCAGAATCTTTTTCTAAAAACCAACAAATTGAAAAATTTGAAGTAGATCTCTATATATTTTGGAGAATTAATAATGAATTAGTGGTTCTCTTATACCTCACATTACCCTTCACATCCCAAGAATGGCATACTTGACTGCCACAAAGGAGGAGACAGTTATTTGGCTTGTGGTTTAACAAGGTTCCTTCCATGCTAAATTGTCTCCAAGGCAGAAATGGTGTCATGGAGGAAAACTGTCCCAGAGATGGCAACCAGGAAGGAGAGAGAGAGAGAGAGAGAGAGAGAGAGAGAGAGAGAGAGAGAGAGAAAGAGAGAGACAGAAAGAGAGAGGAGAGAGAACGAGAGAGAGACAGAGACAGAGACAGAGACGGGGACAGAGGCAAAGATAGAGATAGAGAGAGAGACAGAGAGAGAGCTCCAGGGAAGCATACACCCATCCCAGGTCACACCTCAGTGACCCACTTCTATTGAGGCATCCAATATCACAATTGCCAGGAACTCATCAACTCACTTATCAGCTCAGTGTTCCAAAATCCATTCATATTCCAACAGCTCCACCTCTGATTAATGAAACTTTTCAGGGAGCTTCTTGATCTAAAACAATGACACAGCATGTTGCTAAGTAGAGAAAATCTAACGTAGATTATTCTTTATGATGGCATGATTTCCTCCTGATTCTGATGCTGAACGCATTAGAAGAACAGCTTTCTCTCTCCTCTCTCTACAGACTTGTATACATAATAATTAGCAGATGTTTAGGGAAATACTTAAACAGTTCATATTGGCATGAACACTAGGTTACAACAAAAAATGTTTTTACTCTGTAAATAATGAAGCTATACAATACTTCTGAATACTGTGGAGAATTTTTTAAACCTCATGGTGCATGTCAGATTCATCTCTAAATCCAGGGCTATTCATTTAACAACATCAGAAGACAAAAAAACTGCTTTTGATGAAAAAGAATGGGATAAATATGAGCTGTGATTAAAATATATGAATGTTTACATTTAAAAATATTTAAATATGATTGCCTTTAACTGGGCTGCCATAGCTACCTCTGTGGCTTACATAGATTGGAACAGCTTACATTTTCTGGTTATTTTGACTTTGAGGAAGATAAAATGTGCCAGATGCAGAGGATAAGATGGGTGAGGCCATGTTATAATGTTGTTTTTATTTTTTTTTTTTTAATCTTACATTCCCTTCATGAGGCACTTCTCAGCAGCATTAACATACTTTGGATCACATACCCTGAAAACATTCACAGAAAGGACTTCTCCACCTGCTTCAGAAAGTGGTCAGAAGATAGGGTAAGGCTGTTTGAAGCTATGAAGTATTTTAAGGGGGACTAATCATAATGTGTCTTTTGCTGCAGTTTTTTTAATTCAAATATTTGCCATATATTTCAGCTATTCCTTGTATACTTTAAGAGTACAACACTATAGCTATCCAGAAAACACTTAGAAGTGTAATCACCAGGGAAAATGAAATTTCTAGTTTTAATTCTTTGAGCAATTTAAATACTGATCTTTACAAAAGTTTCAATAGTTTACATTCTCACCACCAATGTAAAGAATTCCTGAAATACTAAAAATAGATAAATTACAGAACAACATCAAAAAAGATAATAGAAAACACAGAAATACTAAAGGAAAGAGGTAAAGAGATGCAAGGGGGGCTGGGGATTTGGCTCAGTGGTTCTGGAGCCTATCTTGCAAGCACAAGGACCCTGGTTTGATCCTTGGTAACCACATACAATACTGAGATCATGCCCAGCAGAAATCAGAACCACAGACCACAGTGCCAGGCATGGTGGCTCATGCCTGTAATCCCAGCACTTGGGAGGCAGAGGCAAGGAAGAGTGCTATGATGTGAGTTTGAGGCTGAGCTCAGGGCCAGCATAAACTGCAAAGCAAGACCCTGTCTCAAAAAAGAGAGAGATGCAAGGGGAAGGGAGGAAAATGAAAGAGTATAAAAATAAAATTAAGATGTGGTGGGCATGTCTATTGCCCTCACATGACAGACTGATTATGTACTTCAAAAATATACTAATGAAATTAAATTTTTAAAATATACAAGGATATATTATTTAACATATTTGTTAAACCTGCTATTTGATCAATACAGTGTCCTAGTTTGCTTTAAATACTAGAAACATCCTAATGTAAATAAAAAGCAAAAACTCCTGAAAAGATATACATATTTGTTAATAGAAAATTTAAGACTCATTTCAAATTTGGGAACATCAGTGATAAACCATTTTAATTCCATATTTGAATTAAACACTCCAATAAGTAAAACTCATAAAAAGGATTTGTAGAAAATGAAAGGATAAATCAAATATAAAATCTAAAACCTAACACCTAAAATAGATAAAGCTTTAAATTTAAATATACACACATACAGTTTAAATAATATAAATACTCATTCAAAATGAAGACAGCAGAAAAGCTTAAATGGTATAGATTTTATCTTATTATGATATTAATTTGCACTGATCCAATGATCAGTCATGTTGAATATTAATTTTGAGAACTATTTCAAAGCTAATATTTCTTCTTTGAGAGTTTTTGTTGTTGTTGTTTAGATTCTTTGTATTTTTAAAATCCATTTTGTCTGGTTACTATCTTGTTATGAATTCCCTGTGAATTTTGAACTTTCAGTCCTTATGGGGTTTGCAAATATTTTTGCCAGCCTATGAGGTGTTCATTTACTTTCAAAATTGTTTTCTTCACTGTGCAGAAGCTTTTTAGTTTGTTGTAATCCCATCTTTGCTTTTGTTGTCCTTGTTTTGGCAATCTTACCCAAAAATTATTGTTAAATCTAATATTATAAAGCTTTATTTATTTATTTTTTCCTGGTAGTTTTAGTTTTAAATCAGACTGACTAGTATTAAAAATTATTGAGAGTGATACATTTTGTCAAGAGTACAAATAAAGAGTAATCATACATACTTAATAGAAAGGTGAATAATGTAGCTATTATGTAAAACAATACAGTGAGTTCCTAAAACAAAACAAAACAAACAAACAACAACAACAACAAAACCTAAAAATAGTTACCATATGATCCAGAATCCTAACTAGTGGGAATATATTGAAAGGAGTTTAAATAAATTTGTCATGGAAATAAAGGACCATTTTGTCTATGGTGGTATTATTCACGATGAACATTATTATGCAATCAATCTAAGTTACCACTGGTAAATAAATAGATAAAAATATGGTTCATATCCACAGCATAGTGGTATTATGAAGGAGAAATTCAAGTCTTGTTCAGTCAAGTACACCTCACCTTTGTCTTCTAGCAAGCTAAGAGACACCCAAGGGAGTTTGAGAATTCTCACTACCATGTATAGAAACTGGCCTATAGCTGCTCGGGAGCCTCCCATTCCCAATTTTAATCTTGCCTCATTCACTTGACCAACAGTTCGTCATAAAAATTAAAAATCCTGTGACTCATTAATCAGCTACAACGTCGTTGCCTCTATGCGCTCATACCTACCCACTCCCTATACTCTATATAAGTCTGTGTAATACTCAATAAAGATGAAAGTGTTATCCTAAATATTCCCTGGAGTCTGTGTGTGACTCTGCACACTCATCTTCTTGGTCTGGGGCTCTGATTCTTGGCTCCATAACACCCCTTCACCAAGGACAACTACAGTATTGGCCTTAAAAAAGATAAAAGATAGCAGCCATTCTTGTGGAATGAGATGAAATCTTAGTGTTGCTTTCATGGGCAGCTCTCGAATGACTAGTGATGTTGAACATTTCTTCATATGCTTCTTAACTGCTTTTATTTCTTTCTCTGAAAAATGTCTGTTCATTTCATGGCCATTTTTGAGTTGAGTCTTTAAATTTGAGTGGGCTGATTTTTTTTAATCCCTTTATATAATCTACATAGTAACCCTTTGTCTGAGAAATGGCTGGTCAAGATTCTTTTCCATATTATTGGTTGCCTTTTCGCTCTGCTGGTGGTATTTTTTTTTTTTCTGTGCAGAAACCTCTCAATAGGATGAGATCCTATTTCTCAATTTCTTCTACCTGTTCTTGTGCTATAGAGAATTTGTTAATAAAATCTTTCTCTAAACCAATGTCTTCATGAGATCATCTCACTGGACAAAGAATGGCTGCTATCTCAGAATTAGCCAGCAACAAATGCTGGCGAGGCTGCAGAGAAGAAGAAACGTTTCTCCACTGTTGGTGGGAATGTAGACTCATACAACCACTGTGGTGATCAGTCTGAAGATTCCTCAAAAAACTACAATTAGAAGTGCCATTTGACCCTGCTATTTCTCTAATAGGTGTATAACTAAAAGAATTAAAAGATTCATATCACAGTGACATATGTGCACCCATGTTTATAGCAGCTCAGTTTGTGATAGCTAAATCTTGGAAACAACCAAGTATCCATCAACTGGAGACTGGATACAAAAGTTGGGGTTTCAGATGTTCACAGATATTTTTAAAAGGAAGAAGTAAGAGCAGCAAAGAAGTATATGAAGAAGTGCTCAACATCATTTGCCATTTGAAAGATGCAAATAAAAACAACACTGAGATTTCATCTCATTCCTTAAAGAATAGATGTCATTTAAGAAGTAGCCAACAATAAATGTTGGTGAAGCTGTGGAGAAAAAAGAACCTTTTCCACTGCTGGTGGGAATGTGAACTCATACAACCTCTGTGGAGATCAGTGTGGAGATTCCTCAGAAAACTAGGACTGGAGGTTCCATTTGACCTGGATATTGCTCTGCTAGGTATATACACAAATTAAAAAGATTCATTTCAGAGCAACATATGTGAACCCATGTTTACAGCATCTCAGTCTGTGATTGCTAAGTCTTGAAAACAGCCCAAATGTCCCTCGACTGGAGACTGGATAAAGAAGATGTGGTTCTTTTATAGAAAGGAGTATTACTCTGCCATTAAAAATGATAATATTTCATCATTCACATGCAAGTGGATGTACCTTGAGGACATCCTCATAAGTGAAATAAACAGGTAACATATGAGTAAATATCATATCTTTTTCTGGTATGAGAAAATGAAGTTGTAAATGAATTGTAGTATGTATAGTTGATATTGTGAAGTAAAAAATATTTAAAAGGAAAGAGAGTGTAAGGGTAAATAACAAAGAGAAAGTGAATGTGGTAATAATAAAGCAAAAAGAAAACAAAGATTGTGTATATCGGACGTGGTGGTTGTAGGGCAATGGGGAGGGGAATGAGAATCAAGTGTAATATTCTGGTACAAACTCTCAATGTTGAATGCGATGATGATATGTATTCATAATGTACCAATAAAGATTTTTTTAAAGATAAGGGAAAAAGTTGTGGTTCTTCTACAGAATGGAGTATTACTCAGCCATTAACAATGCTAAGAATGAGTCATTCATACTCACATGGATGTACCTTCAAGACATCCTCATATGTTAAATAAATAGGTCACAGATGTATAAATATTATATCTTCTCTCTGGTTTGAAAAAATGAAGCTGTAAATGAGTTCTAGAATGTATGTTATATATTGTGAAATAGAAAGTACTCAAAGGGAAATGGGATGAAACGGTAAATAATGAGGGTAAATAATGAGATTAAAACAAAAAAGAAAGGAAACACAGTTTATGTATGTAGGGAGTGGAGGTGGTAGGGTGGGTAAGGGTATGGGAAAAAAATGAGAATTAAGTTGCGTCATATACTGGTTCAAATTCTCATTGTTGAGGTAATCATGATGTGTATATGTAATATACCAATACAAATTTCATTTAAAAATATTAAAGTAAGTAAATAAATAAATCTATTTGGTTCAAATACAGGAATGGGCTAGGTTATATTAGGCAAAGGCTCCCCAAAATAGAAGTCTTGCTCATATCTACAATAAAAATTTGAACTCAAGGAAGTTGAAAGTGGAATGGTGGTTCCGAGGGTAGTGAAAGAGGGAAACAGGGATAAAAAGTAGGGTTTTTAGTTTTATTGCAGAAAAAATTGACTATCCTGTTGAGAGCCACACCTCAGGAGTTTGACCATTCTCCTTTAAGAAATCAGGAGACTTGGAATGTACTCTGCAATTGCTGCCCTGATTTTAGATTTAATTAAATTTTAAATTAAATTTTAGATGTTAATTAAATACAGAGACTGTTTGGTCCTTGAGAAAGTGAGCCTAACGACATATGTCCCTGAAAAATGCTCTATGATTAACAAAATAGTTGAAAAGGAATGCCGTGTTGGCAAAATGGATTCTCTATGCCATAACTTATGAGATAACCTAGAAATAAATAAGTAACATGATACAATGTTCTGTCATTCTGATAACTTAGTGACTATGTTAAAATGAATGACATATAGCTCATAGTTGGGTTAAAGTTTCAAGGAAACTAACCAAGCTAAGATATAGGGAGAATTTTGGAAGAACTGAGAAAATGCTTGTTCAAGATTATTGTGCTTGCTTATATCCTGTGATTATTGTTAACCTTCCCACATGGTTGATGTATTTCTTTAACAGACCTAGTTTTCAGTGTATAAAAGCAGCCTGAAAAATAAATGCAGCACTCTTGGCATTGGACAAAGAGTCTGTCCAAGGGCCCACTTTTCTATTGTCTTATCTCACTTTTCTATTATGTTTTTTCTACATCCTAACCCCTCAGGCTCAAGGACACCATTGCTCTGCCCAGCTAGCCACAGCACTATCCTCAGCAAAACTGTATTATATGTCTCAAAGCAGCTAATACTAAACTTGAGGTATCTCATTACAAAAAAAAAAAAAAAAAAAAAAGAGCAGAACTGGTCATGAAGCCAAAATCCTGTAATCTTACTACTTTAAAAAGTTGAGGCAGCAGGATTACAAATTGAAGTCTAACTTGAACAATTTTTTCAAATAGTAGTAGTCTGAATATAGTAGAAATAGTAATTTAAACTCAAGACCCTTGGGTTCAATATCCTGTTTATTAGTTTGGTTTAGGAATATACATTTGGTACACATATAAAAAGATCACATTCAAACCCAGGATTATAGATAGTTTTAAATATCAGGTGAAATGTTAATTTTAAAAGAGCTCAAAGCGAATGCTCACTGTAATAGATTTTGTTCTTAGAAACCTATCTATAGACATTCATGCGTATGAAACTGCACATATACATATGTATCATTTAAATATTAAGTAGAATCCTGTATTAGTTAGGAAAAGGTAAGCTACAATACAAATTCCTAATATTTAATGATTTAGAGTGGAAAACACTCACTTTTGTAACATTTCAGGTTAAGAAAGATGTACTTCACCAGTTAGTCAAGGATTCAGGATCTATCACCTTGAACTGGTGGTTTCTAATTGTGTCATTATCACTTTTATTTATTTCAGAAGAAACCAAAATGGAATTAAGAAAACTTCAAAAGTGTATGTCTGTGAAGTCACATAAATCACTTCCATTATATTCCAATGAATTATATCACAGCCTTGCTACATATCGAAAGATATACCATATAAGGAGACAGGATTTTGGTGTCTGTTAGTCAATGTATCTTTGAAGAGGCTGGTTACATCCAAGGAGACTGGAATATCTGCTGTATTACAGCCACATTCAAATAAGTTACAAATTTCGTTCAAGGGCCTGATTTTAAACATATTGCATAACAGATATAAAGAATGATTTCAAATCTTTTATATTTTCAAATATTTGTTTGTATTTCTTTAAACAAAACAAATAGTTTAGAACAGCTACAACCTCATAGAACAACTGAACAAATACAGATTCTTTTTACAGTCATATTTTCTCACTGCTGACATTTTTCATTAGGGTGGTAGGCTTTTCAACTTAATTATTCTCAACTTATCAAATTTTATGATTCATCTCTTGATATTGATCAGAACAGTAGTTGATAAGATCTTGCTTACAGTGATTTTTCTCATATTATTTTCTAGATAGGAGATTGCAAGAGTGTAGTCAGATATTTCAGTTGGAGGAGATATGACATCTAATATTTTTTGTTGATATTGGAAAAAAGTGAGTATGCTTGACAGATCTTCATTTGCTAACAATTATTATATATCTGTTCAGTTCCCAAGCTAATTAAGAGCTAATCTAAACAGATATTTAATTGCTTGTGATAATAGAATAATAATAACTGAAGTCCTAAACTGAAGTCCTTTAACTCATGTTAAACCTATGAGTTTCCAAAATTTTATTAATTTGTCTTTCATAAGGTACAATGTAGATTCTAGAAGGGGCAAAGAAAAATAAGTTTCTTGGTGTTTGGGGAATTTGTGCTCCCAGAACAGATGGAAAAATCTACTTTACCATTTTTAATTACTTGGAGGGAACTATTTATTTTATTTTATGAATTATTTGATCTGTAGTTAATTGTCAGTTTTCTAGAACAGAAGCTTTTTAATATACTTACTCCTAGCAAGTATGGTAAGTGTTTCATGTTGTAAAGGAAATAAGAAAAGAGAGATAATTGTGCATGAAAAGTTAGTACTACTAAACACAGGTCTTTTCTTCATTATATTAAAGTTGAATATATCGCAATAAACTTGGTGGTGGTAATCAGTATGGACATTTTTATACCTTATGTGCACATATCCATTGTTATTTCATTTAAGGTTTATCAGACATCTGACCACCATTATTTTACCAGATTTGCACTGATACACAATACAAAGTATTCACTTATAAACAGTGAGGTGAAAGTAAGTATAAATATAATGGTATCAAAACTGCTCATGTGAAGTTAATACAGTAATGTACTGCAATAATAAATAATAAATTATGGACAGGGGGCGATTAAACATCACACTGACTATTGCAGAAAAATGTCCCCAGCTTTCTCCAGCAGGAGACAGGAAGATTTCTGGAGAACCCACTTGTTATTTACTATTTGATTCTCTTGTTTTCTCCCTTTCTTTTTTCTTTCTGTACACCACCACTTGTTCAACAAGAATACTGGTGACACTGAAATGCAAATAGCATTGATAGCCACATCCTTGCCAATTAAACTTTATGTCTTTCCACATGTGAATGACAATTACTCCTGTGGATTGATTATAAGGGCTTTTTTTCTATATTTATTTTCCCCTCTGTGTCTAAAAGACAAATTTTGTCAAGCTCCTTTCTCCAAATCTAATCAGCGTTAATCATGTTTTATCATAAATTTAAAGTTATAAATACCTATCATGCATTTAAATAAACACAACTCAAACAAAAATATACTCTCTTTCATCCCATGTACACTAAGTACTGCCCATTTTCAACATTTTTCAATTTAATTGTAAATCAGTGTCTTCTTTGATGTTACATTCAACCAAAATTGTTAACAGATTTAAATTCAAATATTACCATCGAAGTGCACGTATGTTTCTATGTCTTATTTCTGAGATGTAGTAAATTCATGAAAAAGTAGATAGAATAAATTTAGGGAAATATGGGTAGCGTGAAATAGGTCAGTTATCCTAACATTCTGGGAGGCTAAGGAAAAAGGATATCAAACATAATAAGTACAGCCTGGAAATTCAGGAACGTAGCAAGAAACTCAAAAAAAAAAAAAAGAAAAAAAAAGAAACCTTAGGACAAGGTACAGCTTTAATCAACTATATGATAAATATTATTGCATTTTCTGTTGCAGCCACTAGGAAGAGCTTTTATGTATCACATACTTTTTATGCTTTTGCATCATATTGTATATAAAGGTAAGAGTAGGAAAAAAATAAATTTATTTCTTAAATGTTATCTTTTAAGAATATTAATATTTTATCTTTAACTCTTGTTATCTTTAGATCATTTTTTGAAAATTCCAGTTTTTATTTTGTCAGATTTATTTTTTTTTCTGTTTTGTTTTGGCTCTGTGCCTAGAAATTCTCCCCTTTCTTTGTTATAGATATATGCTTCCCATCATCTTCTTCTGCTAGATTTTTATCTTGTGATCACTGTCATTTTAATTTGACTTTTAAAAAAATATTGTGAAAGTAAATTATTTCAATTTTCTAGTTAATTTTCCTAACATTAGCACATGCATTGTCTTTACTATTTATTTGTTATTCATCTGCTTTTGAACTTGTTTATTGCAACAAAATTTTTCAGAGTATTTAATAATATTTAAGATTATTATGGACTATGCTATCTGTGCTTTAGCATTATTGATCTGTTTAAGGTGCTTGTTCTCCTTTTCCATTAATATCTTCTGCTTTGCACTTTCTATTCACAACTTTGTCTCCTGAGATTCTCCACTTATACAGTCATACATTCTTTCATTGGTGACCAGCCCTGGCATATAGCACAGATTGGAATCTTGAGGGACACAGAAGAAAGTTTAATGCCTGAGGTTAACCACATACACAGAGGAATGAAGAATTATCTTCAGTTTATCCATACAATTAATCTCTATATATTCTATAGCTCTCTTTACTTTCCTTATCATATTTTTACTGATTACATTAATTATGTTTCTCTAGAGGAGTAGAATGGATAGAAGAGTATATGTATAATTATGTATAATATATTCACTATATATATATATATAATTATAATTATAATTATGTTCTCCAAGAGGATTTATTAGATGAGCTTAATGGATTAGAGGTAGTGGAGACAGCTATGACCATTTGTGTAATGTGGAGCCCGGGGACTTATGAGCTGCTGAGTGTAAAAAGCTAAAAGCCATGAAACAAAAGAGATTAAGTCCAAGACAGAGGACTGGTCTAAATCTGTATTGGAAAGCTGAATAAATGGGAATTTGATGTTCCCAAATGACAACAGGAAAAGATACAAAATCAAGCAGAATGGAGCTTTTTAGAATGTAGGCCAACTTCCTTTTCTTTGCATATTATTTAATCTAGGGTTCAGGCCTATGGTATGATGCCTCCCACAACAGAAATGATTCTCCCCCACTAAATGTGCTGGCCAATAAGCCTAACATCTCTTGAAAAAAAATGCATAAATACACCCAAGAATGTGCTACTACATTTCTTAATCTAGTTAGGTTGACATATGATGGTCAATGGTCACAATGCACCTTTTGTCAAAGTGATAATCAGACACACTTTCTTAAACCATACTTAAGTACCAAAACTAATATCAGTTCTATAGTTATGCCTAATGTGGTGTAACTGTCATCCATAGAAACAGAAAGTCACCAAGTTTGTCATAATAGAAAGCATAGTTTTTCTTTGGATGATGCTTACTCATCTCTGGTGTTACCAAACTTAAATAGAGCATAGATTTAAAAATTCTTAACTACTGATATAAAATCAATTTATATTATGTTAGACAATGAAGGAATACAAAGAAAACAAAGACATCTCCTTTTCAGTGATGGATGTAAAAGCATATTAGCACAAAGCAAATGAAATACTCATGATGACTACAATTCTCACTGTTTTAACTGGTCACATAGTCACAGATGTCATTTATAACTACCTTATTCTATACCTATTCTGAGCTCCTGTTGCATTTGACACTCTCCTCAGTTATTCTTGATTCTTTATTTGGTAGGATGATCACCCTTATTCCTAGGTTCTGGGCCATTTGCAATCCTGACTGGATTGAGTTTTTAGATTCCCGTTGATCTTATTTCCTGAGTGTGCAAATACTAGGAGGTGTCCCCGAGTATCTGTCTACACTTCAAATACGTTCTTTCTTATTTCCCTGATATGATATGATTCTTTCTTTCTTACCTCCTTTTAATATATACTAGTTTAATTCCTCTTTAGTCCTCCATATTTGTCAGCTTGCTGATACCATAAGTCCCTTTTAGCTTGTTTACATGAAGGAACGAATAACTCAAACTGGCTTAACGTTCAGTTCAATGGAATCATTTTTTGAGCCTCATGATGGAAACATTGCATTCTCTGAAACTAAGGTATCTAAGATCAGAGTATAAGTTCTAAAGGATATATCCATCATACAATTCAGTGGGAGCTTCCTTTTTTCCTTGTTTACATTTATGCTGATGATGCAACTGCAGAGGAAAACTTTCCATAGGTTAACTTGAAGCCAATAGGCATAAACTGCTTCTGGATTCATTTATTCTTCACAGATGCACATTCAGAATTATCTTTTAAAGGGACTACTTTAGAAGCTCTCTTAAGAATGCCCTTGAAAAAGTAATAAAAATAGTAATTTTATTAAATCTTGACACTTAAATACATCTAATTTTTTAATTCTTTGTGAAAAGAGGAAGTAAATATGGAAAACCACTACTGCTGCATATCAGTTGACAATTGTCTTGAGGAAAGCATATTGCATGCATTTGCATTCTGAGTGGAGACAGCTCTTTTTCATTAGGTATCATTTTCAGTTAAATTAGCGACACAGGACTAAACTACTGAGACACACATTTGTCAGACATTTTCTCAAAAGGAACGAAGATATTCATTCCAAGGAAAACAATGAAAAAAATCTAACAAAAAAGTTTTGAATGTGTTACTTTTAAATGAAATTTAGTTTTGAATATCTTACATCTTCCAGATGTTCTCAAAATAATTTCAAAAAAATAGGACTGTATTAATATTGATTTTTGTTCTATGATGAAAGAAGTGAATTATGGAAAATCTACATAACTCAGCTATATAACATTTAATAAATACTGAGAATTATTGGTCTATAAACTTACCCAAATTCTTTAGCTAGTAATTATAGGACTTAAATATAAGCATCAGTTTCTCATATCAGACATTTAAAAGACAATTAGCTGTAGACACAACACAAACCTGTTTTTTTTTAAATTATCTTTATTGGTACATTTTGAATGTACATGATAATTGCATTCAAAATTAAGAGTTTGTACCAGAATGTCACATGACTTGATTCTCAATTTTTCTCTTTCCCTCCGCACCATATATACACAATCTTTGTTTTCTTTTTTCTTTATTATTACCATATTCATTTTCCCCTCGTTATTTACCCTTACACTCTTTCCTTTTAAATATTTTCTACTTCGCAGTATCAACTACACATACTACAACTCATTTACAACTTCATCTTCTCATATCAGAGAAAAGATATGATATTTACACATATGTTATCTGTATTTTTTTTAATTTTTTTTGAGACAGGGTCTCACTTTGTGCTTTAGGCGGGTCCTGAGCTCAGCCTCCAACTCACATCACAGCAATCCTTCTGCCTCTGCCTCCCGAGTGCTGGGATTACAGGTGTGAGCCACCACGACCGGCACTGTGGTATATGGTACTGGTTGCTGCTGGGTTGCATTTCCATGCCCAGTATTGTTATATAGTTACCGGGGATCGGACTCGGGCCCTTGCGTTTGCAAGACAGGCGCCGGAACCACTGAGCTATATCCCTGGCCCCCTATGTTACCTGTTTATTTCACTTATGAGGACGTCCTCAAGGTACATTCATTTGAGTGTGAATGATGCAATCTTATCATTTTTAGTGGCAGAGTAATACTCATACTATAAAAGAACCACAGCTTTTTTATCCAGTCTCCAATTGATGGACATTTGGGCTATTTTCAAGACTTAGCAATCACAAACTGACCTGCTATAAACATGGCTGCACATATGTCACTGTGAAATTACTCTTTTAATTCCTTTTTGTATATGCTTAGCAGAGAGATGTCTGGGTCAAATGGGACCTCTAATCCTAGTTTTGAGAAAAGGGAACTCTTCTCCACTGCTGGTGGGAATGTAGACTCATACAACCTCTGTGGAGATCAGTGTGGAGATTCCTCAGTAAAGCTGTGTGCTGAAGTACCCAGCCCTATATGTCAGCCCTCATGTCTAGCAACAGTACTCTGCCACCTTGGAAGATCTTTCCATTTCTTCATCGAATATATTTCTATTACAGTACAGAAAAAAATCTTGTGTTTCCTGTTTCCACACAAGTATAAAAATCACTTAACCACTATACATTTCTGCAATACATTGTTTTCTAGGCTTTTTTGTGGGTAAATGTTAGTGAAAAAATTTGAAATAGTACTTAGTTATTTTTTACTCAATTTTTTAAACTACCTTCTGCCAGTGATGTGAAAAGTTACCGGATTTTACTATCAAAAGCTTTCTAAGGCTGAGATTAGACATCTGTATTTATTTGAAGAACAAAAACTATACTAGTATATTCAAACATAGAAAGACCTTAATACTCTTGCTTTGAGTTTATATCAGCTCTACTTGTTTTTATTATGGATGATATATTGATTTAATTAAAATATATGTATGTGCTTCATATATGATGAGCTTCTCAATACTTAATACACACTCACAACTTAAATAAGTGCTGCTTGATCAGTTTTCTAATCATTATCAAAATCAAATATTATACAATCTTCACAATGGGCACACTCTTTTGTGCTTATAAAAATAAGAAAACACCAACTGCTGACTTTACACAGAAGACTTCTTTTCCTAAGATAGGAATTTAGTTCACACTGAACCTGACTGATATTTATGTAGAAACACATGTTGCCTAGGAAAGTGATTACTAATGTAGATATTGACATGGATAGTGCAAGCAGTGTCAAAAGGTTGATTTACACAGAAGTGTTAGTTTTCCAGCTACGTCAACTTTATAATATTTATCATTATTAAATGATGCAGACTCCATTGTTTTGATCCTGATATTTATCTACGTTTTTGTCTAGAAGTCTCTTACTTTTATCTGGTGAATATTTCTTACTGATTCTGTTTCTGAAGAGCTGTTTAGGTGGGGCTCACATCTAAATCCATGACACAGGACTGATTTGTCCAAGCATCAATGACTGATAGAAGTGATTCAAAGATTGCTATGAAGAACCCTATGGAGAACCCAAACCAAACCAAGAAGTATATTTTTAAAAAGGAAAAAAAAAAGACTTTAAAGATTCACTTTTTACCCTTCAGTTGGCATAATCCTGGGATAATCCTTATACTTTCATCACACCTGGCAGTGTGGTTTGTGGTACTGATTGCTGCTGGACCTGAGTCTCCATGCCCAGTATTGCTGTGTGCAGTGACTGGGGATTGAAACATGGCACTTGCACTTGCAAGACAGGCACCAGAACCACTGAGATAAATCCCAGGCCTAATAGCCTTATACTTTTGATTACTGCCTTTAAGACCATTTGATAAAGGTCTGGTTTGTTATGCTGAGGATAATTAAGCTAAGACATATCATTGAATTCTTATGAATTATCTTGATCCCTTTAATATAAACTTAATTCATTAGTAATGATAAAATACCAGATAGTTCATTCAGGAAAAATATATTCTTCACAACTTGTATTATGTAAATATTGTGCCTCCGTTTGACACATAGAAAAAACACTTTCAAAAGTTTAAACTGAATTTAAAATATTTTTCTTTTGACAAAAGATTATAAAAATTATGCGATTTTCAGTAAAAGAAGGTCACACTCCATACAATTATCCAGTTTAATTCTTGTGACACATTATATTTAGTGTATTCACAAAACTATGCAATCAGTTTGATGTCTAAATTCAAGACGTTTTCACTATTTGGTAAAAAATATATGGTATGCTATTTAGCTAATCATCTTCATTCCACATTTCTCCCTAATTAGCACATGATATGCTTTCTTCCTCTAGTTTGTTCATTTGAGATGTACAATATTAGAGGAGCCATTAAGTATTATGCTTTTGTCACCTGACTTCTTTCACAGAGTGCAATGATTTCAAAGTTCATTTAAATTATATTCTCTATTGGTCTTTGTTGCTTTTAATACTGAATATTCCTTGATAGTTACAGACTATTGTTGGACATTTAGGCTAGTTTTGCAGCTATATTTATTTGTTTTTAAATTCCTATGTAGACATAATTCGTTTTTTCTTCAGTACTCAGATAAAAGTGGAATTCTGGTTATTTCACAGGGAAATTTCAAGTTAAACTTTTTGGAAAATACCAGATAATTTTAATTGTGGTAATATTTACCTTTTACCACAAATACACGAGTATTTCTCTCATACCTTTGCCAGTATTAATCATCCATTTTTTGAGTTGAAGACTTTACAGTGATGGGAAGTGACTTTGCTGACTGAAGTCATCTTTTGAGTATCATTCGAAACCAAGAAAGTTGAGTGTTTTCCTGTGAATCTGTTGACCATTTATGGTACCTCTTTTAAGAGATATCCACTAAAGCCTTTTGCCCCATTTTTCATGGGGTGTTAACTTTTTGTTGTTGAATTATGAGTTACCTATGTATTTTAGATTTTAAGCACTTAGACGCATGATTTTGGAATATATCTCTCATTCTGTAGGTTATGTTTTCAGATACTTAATATCACATGGCACATTTTAAGAAACCTTTTAAGCTGCACAACTTTATTGATACTTTAGGGTCAAAATGAAAGATTCATTGCCAAACCTGAGATCTATAAATTTATTTCATGTTTTCTGCTAAGAATATTCACATTCACGTCTATAAGCGCAGATTTATTTCATTATTTCCAAACTGGATGGATTTTTCTTTTTATTATTTAATTGTTAAAATTAAATAATAAATTAAATGATTAAATAATAAATTAAATAATTATTTAATTGTTAAAATTTCTAGTACAATTTTAGTGGTCAGTACTTTTTCTTACAACTGATCAGAGGGTGAAAACTTCCTTTCTTACCTTTTAAAATAAAATTATTGTGAAATTTTTATGTACACCCTATTCACACTTAGGAAATTTACTTGTATTCCTGATTTTCTTGCAATTCTAAGCAAGTAAAGCATTTTTCAAATCTTTTTCACCATCTTTCATGATGATTGTGTACTCTTTATTCCATTTCATTTTTTTCTAATAATATAAAGTAATCCTGGTCCAGTATCTATTCATGAAACATTCACACTTCTTATAATTACTTGAAAGGGTTCAAAAACAATAGCTGTTACCTAATTTTTCAACACGTTCTAGAATTTGAGACATTTTCTTCTTGAGAAGTTTTTGATTGATGACATAATGTTTTTATTTGTTATAGGCAGGAACCACACATAATACCGATGGTCATGGCCTCCAGATCCACTCTCTTCAGTAGTCTTCAACTTCTAATATCCTATTTATCTATGAACTCATGGATGAGTTACCTATTGGGAAAGTTAATACTCCCAAAGTCCAAGCCCTAGAGGAATTTCTTAGTCTAATTAACTCTGTCATCAGTATTATCTAACTCAAGTGTAAAAAAGATTTTGGTTTATTTTTTTTGTTTTCTTCTTTGTTTGTCTTTTGAGACAGGGTCATACTATATATTTCAAGTTGGCCTTAAACTCACTATGCAGTACAGGTTGACCTGGCCTTTCAACCTAAGCCTCCTGGGTGCTGAGATTACAGATGTGTGCCACCACACTCATCAAAAAGATTTCTTAAAGATAGATATTTATCTCAAAACTGCAGTACAAACTGTGGTCTGAAAACATCCTGCTAATTTATATTGGGATTTTCAATCTCTCTCTCTCTCTCTCTCTCTCTCACTTTCTCTCTCTCTCCCCCCATTTCTCTGGCTTTGTGTGTTTCTCTTTCTCTCGCTGAACATATATAGATAAATGATAGATGATAGATAGAATAATAGATATAGATATAATTTGCATGTGAGTGTGTTTATGTCTGTGCTCATTTCACTGATTATTTGAAGTATATTTAATGAAAGAGTGAAATACCACAAGGACTCCTCATCATAGGCTATTTTGTTTCTCTCCATTTAAACTCTCTACATTATCTTAGAAATTGATATCTTCAATTTTAGTGTTTTTTAAAAAATAATTTATTTTTAATAAAGTAAACTCCTTAAGAGCTAATATTTTGTGAGATTTACTAGCTTCCCCTGATTTTATGTCACATTTTAAATAACAGATAACTATTTCACAAAAACACTAAGTGGGATAGCTGTCTAAGTGGAAAGCAGTCTCCTCTCCGCTTCCTGCACTAATTATCCACCCAAACCCATATGTCATTTAGAAACTTTTAAAGCTATCCAGTAAAACCTTCTCAATGATCCGATTTAGATAATAAATCATACCAATGGTAACTTTTCAGATTTTAAAACAAAATTTTATGTATATTTTGAGCATAATTTTTTCTGCGTATAACCTAATGAGTAAACTGGCAAGTGGAAGACCTTTAAAGTGCTGAGGATTATATATTAATACATTAATAATGCATAACTTGTTTTAAATATATGGCATATTTTATATTTGTTTAAGCAAAGTTTACTCACAAACACAATCTTTTCCTTATTTGAAAGAGTTGAAAACATATTACTTTATGAAACCAAGCACTTTTAAAATAATAAACTCAATCTTTACCTAAGTTAAAAACAAAAGAAGTAATTTCAATGAGAATTTCTCAATCAGCCCTTAAAAGCACAAAACCTGTAATAACTTGATATTACAAAACAATTGTTTCTAAGATCAAAATATACACCCTAAAGAGAAACAGTGTTTATTTGTTAAAATATCCTTAAGCTTTAAAACAATAATTTTCCTTGTATGTATCCAACAGAAGGTAAGTTTGGAACAATGCTTATTACATGAAGCTTTAGAAAATTCCATAGATACACTGATTTTTTGAACGGATATTTGTAAGTTTGGAACACAGTCATTTTGTTTAACAAAGTAAGAATATTTTATCTTCTTTCATATTTGAAATGGATGTATATACGTTTTACATCAGAGGTATATTTACATATATAATACTTTTAAAACTTTTAATGGGTTTTAAATCTTTAACTTAAATGTACTGAACAAAATATATTTGGAATTTGTGTATCATATTTACAAAGAACACTAAAATCAATAAAAACATTGAGCAGAAAACAAGTTGCTCATGTTTAAAATAAAATTTTGACACTTACATTATTTTTATATACAGATCATTTAACAGATTGCTCTTTAGTATTTCCATGTAACGTTCTTTTCTTCTGTTTATGTTGTACTTAGATTATTCCATCTGGGCAGTTCAAAGGCCAATTTTATAAAGCTTTCAACGAACAGTCAGTATAATTTTCAACAAAGACTCCATATAAGTAAGTTGAGTATTTGTATTCCCCTAATACATTATAATAGTTTCAAAAGATAAAAATGTTCATATATACAATTTTAATTGCTAGATGATATTCAGATATTCACATATCTTTAAGAATGTCATCATATTTTAATAACTACCCAATAAAATTAGAAGAAGTATTTTTGACATACTTGGAATTTTTTTCCTCCATGGAACTAACCAAAATAGCACATGTAATTATAGTGATCCTTGCAGAACAGAAAAAAACATTCACAATCTCAGAAAATGGTTTCAAACACATGGGGTTCCATCTGCTACCTGCTCCACTTTTAAAGTGCAAAGCCCAACTCACGATGGAGTCAGTAAGTTACACCGAGAACCTGAGAGGGGCCCATATCAACCTGTTCTGCAGGAAGTAGGTACAGTTTTTCACAGAATAGGAATGGTACACTGGAGCCTCCTCTCTGATGAAAAAACTGAAACAAAACCTGCTCTAACTGCTTGTCACTATTTACTTAAATACATACAAGTTTATTACTTAGAAATAAAGCATTAATATTTTAGGAAACATTTGCAAAATATAAATTTTTATCTGAAACATTCATTTGATAACCTACATATTGCCTTTCAGGCCAGTTTATCAGAGTGATTCTTAAAAAAATTAAAACTCCAATTTTTTGAGTTATGTAGGGTATATCTAGTTATTTGTATTTACTATTGGAATTTTAAATGAATAAATATGTAAATATGTATTAATTTTAAAAATGAATAATCTTTACATATTAACATAAATAGCATATTTTAATGAAAATTTGCACTTAAAATAGAGATGAATTATAATTTTAAAGTTTTGTTATTATCTTTAATGATCCAAAAAGACAGCTAGATTTAGAAAAATAGCCAAATAGTATAATAATATCTGAATTCAACTTATTATAGTTATATTGCATCATACATCCTCTGAAAAACTGAATCAAGCAATCCCAGCATTTGACAACTATTATACAAATAGTTCTGAGTGAATGGACATCCTGAGTATTGTCTGAGTGTTCTCACACACAAGACTCCTCCATACCATACATTAGGAAAAAATGCTAGCCACAGAAGGACATACAAAATCTCCAGGGGGAAGACAATAGATATATCAATATTGGGAGAACTGAGACTAGACCAAAAATCCTGGAGATATCATTGAGCAGCTAGCAAGTATTGAAAAAAAAAAAAAAAAAAAACAGAAGTTAAGGGAAGCCTTTAACCAAGTAATTTTACATTTTCTGAATTTGCTCTATGAACTATAAATAACTACTGAAAATATACTGTAAGTTTGTTTTACTCTTTACACTGAAATTAAAGCTCATTCTTACATTACAATAGTACTACCATTAGAGAACAATACAGATTGCTAAATATTACTATGTTTTCTAGCATCAACTTATTTCTCTTCCATTAAATTGCATCTTCTCAGTACATGGCAAAGCAATAGCATAAAGGTACTGAGTCCAGCTATAAAGAAGCATGTTCCTCTTTCCAAACATAATCCTCTCTAGAACTCAGTCACTGTGGGTCAGAAACCACACACTTCAACAATTTACTATTTCTTTTATAATCCCTTTCCTTATTAGTTCATTATCAGAAAAACTATAAATTTAGACACCTTGTCAGCACATCTAAAATATACGTTGTAGACTATTATTAATTTTCTATTTATATATTGTACTTTATACATAACTTTATTTGGTTCAAACAAGAGTGATTAAGGTGGATGTGATTATTTTTGAAACAAAGACTGAAGTTTTGAATATTTATCATAAATAAAATATAATGTAATCGCTGATTTTATAATGTGAGAGAATTATATCACACTGTAGATTTGTAAATGATCTAGATATATTTTTAAAATAACTTCAAAACTTGCCTTATTCATAAACTTCAGCTTTATATCTGTAATTGTGATGTGTCAGGGTAACAAAACAAAGGAAGATAGCATGAAAAGTGTTTCACATGCCATTTTAATAGTAATATGCAATTTAGATTGCCTTATTGTTATTTAAAATTTAAGTAAATAAGAAATACCAGATAGGCAGTCAAATGTTATTAACTCACAATATGCTAAAATGTAAATACAATTAACTATTACATATAAAACTTCCTGAATAAATGCAATTGTAATTGCAGCAATTGTAAAAAGAATTGCTATGTTCAAATGTGTCGTAAGTATTTTGCACAGTTACAAAATGAAAATTGAACTTGGAAGAACATAGATTTTATACCTATGTTTTCAGATATGATGGCTTCAAATACTGTTGCATAAGGTTTTTGATTGCCCTTTTAAGATAAATCCAACTAGTGTGTTGCCAGGAAAGTAAGATGTCCAACATCCATCCAAATGTCCTCAGCATATATGGTCTCTGAGATCACTAAAGCCACACAAGAGGGACATTTTCCCCCATCGGTTGTACTTCTATTTTACAGCTGTGGGAAGAAATAACCCTCCAGAGTAAGGTGTGCGCCTTTGCAAGAAGAAATACAGCCAAAGAGTTCTCTCTGTAATCAGGTAGAGGAATGCAGCATGTGGGAGCAATTACAAAACAAGTTTCCGGAACTTGGGGCTGCACAGGCTAATTAACAATTGGCCCATTTGTTCCTTAGGTTTACTGGACCTTGCATAGTAAGTACTCCAGGTTCTGTTGTTACTTGAATTTTACTGTGAGATGAGAAAACATTTAATGTGATGTTCATATTCTGTATATTTGTGCACAAAATTATGAAATCTTCCGGAGGATTTTTGATATAGAAAATCTGCCATGATTCATAAATTACATATAAAAACAGAAGTGAAGTTGATAATTAAAAATAGAACAAGAAATGAAGTTGGCTGATGTCTGACTTTATCAAAGTGTTTGTGGTGTAACTAACTCAGAAGCTTAGTATTTCTATTGTCCCTACATTCCTTAACACCACTGTTTGGGGCTGCATGATACTTTGATGTATAACATCAAAGAACATCATTCTTCTCTTTGTTAAATTTGGGGATTTAACAGAAAACTCAGAAATGATACCACCATTTTAAACTTCCATTTGATCACCAGTCTTTTGTTCCCTCCCATATATTTCACATACGGTGTTTCAAATTTTAGCAGCAACAGTGCAGGTAACATATAATTAAAACAGGTGTTCATGAATAGAACCAAATAAAAAGGTAACAGTTCTTAGATTTTCCTAGTGCTGAGTTTTGCAAGCACTATGCAGCGTGCTATTAAGCAGACACATGAAAAAATCAAAATATCAGTGAAAATGTTGTTGCCTATGAGACTGAAAATAATTATGGATTTATATTCTCAGTTATGTATTGATTTCCATATATTTAATAATATTTACACTATTTAATCCCCTTATTATAGTAGATGGTTAATATTCTTGTTTGTTAATACAAAAATGAAACTGCCAAAAGTTCTTGTTTACAGTAATAAAAATCAAGCTTACATATGAGCCCGTCTGTTTATGATGCTCTTCTAAATGTTTATTTACCAACTTTTCCACTATGATTGTGTTAACAATTAAAAGAACTTAATTGTGTTTTTGGAATACAAAACAGAATCCTAACAAAAAAGGTTTACTGATTTTTGAAAGAGTTGAAAATAAAATCTAACGTTGAAAATGATATTCTT
>PVIR01007670.1:40000-59974 GCA_004026965.1 Petromus typicus | reverse complement strand
AGTCAGACTGGGAGCTGGCGGGTGGACGGCACCATCCTGGGTGAAGGAGGGGCTCAGCTGGCACCTGTGCGTGGGACAGCGCACTGCAGGACACGGCACTCAAGTGGCCGAGGCCATCTGATCTCACTGAACTTAAGCGTTTAGCAACACCATGAAGATTTATAAGAACATTGGGGTATTTGATCTCAGTTCATGTACATACCAAGCTTAGCACCCCCAAAAGCAGTAACTTTTTGCTTTTTCCCTTTAAAAGCTCAACTTATTGTCCTTGAAATCTACAGAAATATCACTTTCAGAGAGAAAGTGACACGGCTAAAACCACACATAAGAAACAGGGAGGGCAGTCTTTAAAAATAAAATTCCATACTTGAGACGGCAGTAAAACAAGTTTAGATTTGCTTGGCCAACCCACAATTTACTTTTTTAAATGTTAGACTCTCCAAGGATATTTATATTTCCTGAGGTCAAAAGTTCACAATTTATCTTTGAAGGATAAATTCTACCACTGGGCCCAAGGAGAGGGGTGTTAAACACTTTAATCCTATTTTTCCCATATTCATAACACATGACAAAGGAGATCAGGGAAACAAATGACCCTGCCACGGATGGAGAACTGTCAGGAAATATAGGGTTTTCCACAGCGTGGCCCCTGGCGCTGACTGCTCTGTCTGTCCCTTCTTGCAGGCATGAGTCCATCCTAGGTGAGGAAGAAGGAACTTAAAACCCACGAAAAAGAAAAAAAAAAAAGAGCTGGGACTTTAATCTCACTCAAAGAGATATCTCTAAAAAAAAGAGCTATTCTTTCCTAAGCAGTGATTTAGAATGAAAATCTAATTTTGCAAATTAAACCAAATGCATGATCAAGATGTTCTTCCCCTTCCATAATGAAATCATCCCACAAGAAAAGGCAATAAGCAAACTTTTAGATGTTCTGAAGGTACTTAGCTTTGAAGTGCCTTTGAAATCTGAACGTATAAAGTGGATACAGAAATGTCAACTACTCACGTGATGAAGACTACTGTCTTAGGAGACAAAACCCTGAAGGCAGGTGGACCTGGTAGCATGGTGGCCTTTTCCACAGCCACAGGAGGAGCCCTTCCCGTCCCTGATGTCCAAACTCTGCAGAAGCCCGATGTTGTCCTGGGGCTGGGGGAGCCTCTGCCTCCTCCACCTCACCCCGTCCCCAGCGTGCCTGCAGCATTTCAGGTGCTGCAGCACGGTCCACATCGGACACCAGGGAAGCCGGACAGTGTGAAGCCTCCTCTCTACTGACTCAGACCACCAGAAATGGGGGATGGTCTCCCATTATCTGTGCCAGAGGACCGACTGGATTCTCCTTCTACACAGTTGAAACATAAACAAAAACACGTACCTGACAGCCCATTAACAATGCTAAGTCATTTGCTGGATTTTGTTACATTTTTAGTTTTTGTTTTAGTTTGTCTGGTTTGTGGTCAAGATGAAACCTAGGACCTGCACATGAGCTTCATTCTCTACTGTCTTTATTTCTTGTTTTGAGAGAATATCTCATTAAGTAACCAAGCTGTCTAGGCGGAGCTCGAACCTGTAGTCTTCTCAGTTCAGCCCCCCAGATGATAACCCCACAACTTTTAAGATTGTGTAATACGATTCCCTTTGTTGGACCGGTCATTTTCATACTAAATTTTGTGCTATTCTCTTAACTCTTCCCCAAAAGAAAACTCCAGCTCCTTGCCTCATTCTGTGGAAACACACAGGCCACCTAGTCCCCATCTCAAACTGGAAAACCTGCGCTGTCACCCCACTGCTCTCTGCTGAGGGCTCTGTGAAGTGAAAAGCCAAGTTCTGTTTTTCATAAGCAACTTAGTCTCACTCCAGGAAGACACTTCTTCTGAACAGAAAATAAAATATCTGTTACCTACACAGACAATTTTCCCAGGACACTTATTTTGTGTGTCAGTGTGCCAATTCCTAGCAATCCTAGAGCTTCAGTGTGGCCTATGCGGGCAGCCATAGGAGCAGCCTATGTCAGCTCTACTCAGTCTACACCACACCAGTGGGAGCTACACGATGTGGAACAGTTGAGCCCAGCAGTTACCTGGTATCTAGGACAATCCACCTCTGCACACAGTCATCTTGATGCCTACTGGAAATGTCACTTCCCCTTACAAACTGCAGAGGACAACACCAACCAAAGTGGTTTAAAAGAGTCAAAAGCAAAGTCTAAGCCAGTTCAAGAAGACTTCTGCTAAATTCTATGTAAGACACTGGCTAAAATGAGAAGGATCCCTAAAACCCTAGCTAGGCACAGTAGAACACACCTGCAATCCCAGCTACTCAGGAGACTGAGGCTGAGGCAGGAGAATAACACATTCAGTGCCAGACTGGACAATTTAAAGAGACTCTGTCTCAAAATAAAAAATAAAACGGGCTGGGGATGCAGCTCACTGCAGCACTTGCCTCCCAGGCACATGGCCCTGGGTTCCACATTCTCAAGACTACTCCACATAAAAAGTTCTAAACTTTGGAGCTCAATGTCATGGAAATTACCCAATCTCTCCTACAAAACAACACTGGAGTCACCAGAGACAGCAACAAAATGTATGCACCTGTATGTGCATACATACACATACACATGTGTGCATATGAAGGGTATGATTTTATTTTTACTTCACTCATACAATCAATAGGCAGATGTACAACTGAGTTTTCAAAACCATCTGGATATACACTATGCAAACAAGAACAGACCTTAGGGTTCTTTGGGCTGAATGTCCTTTGTTTACTGAAGAAACTGGGGGCTCAGAGCCAGGGTCCCTCCAGGCCTCGTGACTTCTACTCACTACACCACAACAACCATAACTCAAGGACGATTCTAGGGAGACAGGACAAAAATCACAACATACACAACAGACAGGGATCCAGAGGTCATGAAATTAGACCCTACTGAGCTTAACTACATGACCGTATCTATTTTAATTGATATGAGCTGATGTACTAATCTAGAAGACTTTAAATTCTGTAAAGTTCAGTCTATGAGAAGAGATAATAATAGGATCACTGCACAGATACAGTGACACAATGAGAATGAAGTGTGCTGGGAATCTAGTCAGTTCAACCACTCTGTAAATATTTACTGAGCATCTACTACTGTGGGTCAGGGGCCCAGGCCTAGTGCTCCAGGATCTACATGTACCGAACAGAGGGACAGACTAAAGCCCACCTCCCCTAGTAAAGTTCTACAGCTTTTGCTATGACAATTAGATGCAGGCACTTTACAAAGGCATGAGGACAACACAGAACACACACACAAAAAAACACTGTGTTCAATATTTAGGAGCTGAGAAACCAAATACATGCTTTGAACATTTTTTTTAGTCCTGTAATAACTCTATGTGCAAAAGCAACACTGGCGATACTGTTGAAAATCAGCTGAACCCAGAAAGCAGAGTTTCTGTCTCCATATCTACTTGTGTTGTTTTCCAAAGACCATGAAGCAGCATGTTTGCAAAAGACTGGAAACCATAAAGTTGGAGTCTAAGCAGAACCCTCAACTTAATCACTCCAGGAAGTGTGGGGAGAGGCAAGGCCACACACCTGGTGAGGTGAGTAAGGACAGGAGCAGCGGCGGGCTCAGACACTAGCAGGGCAGAGAGAAGGAGGCACAGGACACCTGGCTCTAGACTCAACTTCCCAATCGGGTACAGATGTGGATGCTGGGGTGGAAAAGTGGGCCAGAAGAGTACGGACGGATGATGTCAGAATTACAGCAGAAGCTGGTCTTTCCACCTGAAAATGGACGAGCTGACAGGAGAAGACGCCAGGATCTGGACAGGTTGTGGGAAAAGCTGGGAGATTTCCCTACTGCCTATGGTGCTGGCAACAGGCCGATTGCTGCTGAATTATGTGGAGGCAAAGGAGAAAAGACAGGTGAGATAAATTGGAAAATGGATTTTTTGTTTCCCATATTCAATCCTGATAGCATTTATTTCATTACTCAATGAAATTTTTACATCCACACTATGCATAATAAAATATTTTATATAAAGTTACTATTGATAACCACTTTAGTCTTCAAAATACTCTCGCCATCCTGCAAGACCCATTACCTCCAGGACCTTCTTTTTCCTAGAACGGTCTCAAAACAAGAAGGTACTCAAAATGAGTATTTATTGAATAAATAAACCGGTGGGCAAAAGAACTGGAGAAGTCATCGAATGAACTCCACAAAGCAGGAATGTGGGACAGTTGTGATGGTCCTGATTCGCAGCTGAGAAGTGTAATATATGTAACATGTAAAGACAGACATGATCTCTGTGAGAGCACAGGCTCAGCCCGTTTTGGAACTGAGATCCAACTATGCCGGCCTTCTTTACACAAGTCTCCTTGAACAACCTGGGGTCCCCCTGGCATGTTCCAGAAAGGTAACAATAGGTGTGAAGGACTCACCGCAGCATGCCAAGAAGCCATGGGGATTACATGTTTAATGTCAATATTTATTTCTTATTTACATCCCCCAGCTAGTTCTGAAGAGGATTTAAGGCAGCTTGATTTATGCTCAGCAAGGCTGGGCTGATTAAAACCTCGCTCTCATGTACACGAGTTAATACATGTAAAACACCGCCCCATGCCAGCATGGCGCACTCCGAACTTGCGAGCACTAGAAATCCTGGGTATTGGGACCTGTACCTTTATTAATAAAAAAAAAAACTCTAATAATTACTGTTCAGTTAAAGCAGTTTCTCAACAGATAAAATCTTTTGATGTGTGCTAGGGCTACAGAGGAAATGAAATAAAAGGTACTGCAGCACACCACAATATCTAAAATTTATTGTAAAACCCATCTAAAATATCACAGAAACAATTTCTCCCTCGAGTGTTTTATGAACGGCAAACGGAAGAGGAAAAATATTTTTACTGATACCTTGAACTAAGTCTGTAGAAACAGCATGTGAGTGAACATCATATTAAATAGAAAAGTTAATGGATATATAAAGAACTACGCACCATTTTCTTAATGTGACTTGGTAGCCAACCAACCAGCATAAAAGCACAGTGATAGAGGCCATCCCATATTCAAAAGGTGCAAAATTTAATGAGGAAAAAAGCCTTCCAAATGACCTCGCAGATGCCCTGACAAAGCAGTTATTACTCCCGGCACATCCCCACCATCCCATTCTCTGGAACTACCTTTATTACGACTTAGTAGATTTTTGGAGCTCTTGTCCTCCAAAGAGCACAAAATATTGGCCGGGGAGTTAGCTCAGTGGTTCCGGCGCCTGTCTTGCAAGCGCAAGGGCCCGGGTTCGATTCCCCGGTAACCACATACCAGTACCACATACCACAGTGCCGGGCGTGGTGGCTCACGCCTGTAATCCCAGCACTCGGGAGGCAGAGGCAGGAGGATTGTGATGTGAGTTTGAGGCTGAGGTCAGGGCCAGCCTGAACCACAAAAGTGAGACCCTGTCTCAAAAAACCTAAAAAAAAAAAAAAGCACAAAATACTGCAAAATAATTTTTAACACTGTGCAAAAACTTTGTAAGGAGCACTTCTATATGTGAAGATTGCTATGGGGATGGACTGGGAGCAAAGAAAATGGTTGGAAAGAAAGATGGCAAGAAAACAAAAAGAAAGGAGCTGGAGAGAGGAGCCAGGGAAGTCGAGAGTGCTGGACCTGTCCCTCTGAACTGGCCCCCCAAGCTCCCTCTTGCACTAGGCTCACAGGCCCCGCTCCACTCGTCACAAGCCAGCCCGGGGGCCAGCCGTCATGTTTACACCAGAAGGTGCCCCCAAACCTGCACAATACCTCTCCGCTCTTCTCTGTCCAAGTGAACTGTACCCCTGCCCCAGTAGACTGAACACCTTCTGAGTGATACTAAAGAGGACACGTAAGGGGGCGAAGCCCCCAGTGCAGCCTTTCATTTCTAAGAGCACAAGGAGCATAGATACGTGTGCAAATAGCTCTATACCCCTCCAGGCCACCTAAAAAGGGGTTTTTAAAAGCATTTTAAGGACAGAGTAATTAATCTTCCCAACCAATGGCAGGACGAAAGGTCTTCTAGACTAATAAGCTGCATCCTGCAGATATTCAGCAAAAATAAAAAAAGGACCGAGATGTGGACTGAGAGACTGAGATGTGGAATAGACTTGTCAGGTGGCCAGGTGGAGAATATTCGGAGGCCCAGAATGTGTCCTTGTAAAGGAAGCCTCCTGGTAAACAGATTACCAGACCAACAAGCAGGTGGGTAGTTTGCAGGATTCTCTAACCCTCAAATGCTAGGAGCTATTTCAGAGACTTAGTATGAACCAGTTAGGCTGACTCTCTTCACTCCACCTTCCAAACTAAAAAAGAAGCTCAACACCTCTGTGTTTCTCCAACACAAACTACTGTTTGGTTATCCAGAGCCTCACAGCCACCCCCAGCACAGGTCCTAGGATATTCCTCACAGAGCTGCACTGATAGGCCAGGAGGCCCTTCCAGTATTGTTACCATGTTGACACACCCACCACCATGAAAATCAACAGAAACACATATAATGGCTTTGGGACATTTTCAGGTTTTTTTCCCTCAGGAAAGCATGCTATGATTGCCCTCAAAGTGAGAAAAGATTATACTAGTCATGTTTCACTATCTTGGAAATAAATATGTTTCTACAGTTTAATATTTAAATAGGTAATGGAGTGGCTTTTGGGTAGCTAAGGATATGAATAATTTCACTTTTTATATGTAGGTGTGGAGGAAATATTCCAAAGAGAACCCCGCAGTACAGTATAACAGGAAACTGGCCCAGAACTACAATATTGTGGCCAAGAGCATAGCTATGACCAAGGGCTGGCTAGGAAAGCCTGAGAAACATGGCCGTGACCTAACCCAGACCCATGACCTATCCTCAGGATTCCATGGCCCAAATCAGGTGCTAAACTTTGCTAGTGCAAATCAACATGGACAGAACTTACTGGCAGCAAAGCCTGACCTGAACAGACATGGCTATCTTTGGTTCTTCCTCACCTTGAGGAGGTGCACAGTTCTGACATGTCAGCGGACAAAGTTATGACCAGCTCAGCTGAGAATGCTGTCACATAGACAGTCTATGCACTGTGTTTCCTTTTAAAAATCTGGAAAGTTTTGAATTCAGCAACACATCTGGCCTCATAGATTTCAGGCAGGTGACTTAGGGCCTTCCTGCCTGCGAACGGAGATGTAGTCAGCTCCTTTTAGTTCACCAGAAGCTTTGATCAGAAAACTCTTCCTCAAGGGCAGGGCTACCTATGATAAGGAAACATTCCAGACCCTTGGAAGTACTTATCAAATGAATCAACGAAAAATAAAATATTTTCATGAAATGACAAATAAAATATGCCCCCCAAGTTAAATTTATTCTGGACTTTCCAAAGTGCATGCGATACATCTTATAGCTACACGGTCAAAACGTCCATCAGCAAAACTAAGGGAAACCAACCTGCAGGTCATTTAAATTAAGTAAGATAGTAATGCATGACACACAGTTCCTAAAACTTCCACTTTATTGCTTTAAACTACCTGTGCAGATACCTACAAACCTACCTAAGAAACTGGAAGATTTCCTTCTTAGAAAGCTCATTCATGATGGAAATGTTGCCTAAATTATTAAAGCTAAGGTGTCACAGCCACCTTTTTCCTGGCCAGGGATAAATGATGAAATTCTGAATGTCTCTAAATACAAGGAGCAGTCAGAAAACAGCATTTACACACCTGTTAGTGTGGAACAAGCCTCTAGAAAAGTCCTGTCTACATCAACAATGCAAAAGACACTAGAAGCGTTTGTGATGCTCGGATCTGGAGATGGAGGACCTTACATGGGGTGAGGACCAACAACGTAGGGCTGTAGAAATGCCCACAGTACCGGACACATGCAAGCTGGGGGAGTGTCACACTGCAAGGACAGACAGTCAAACTAAGTCAGGCTTGAAGACCATGTGAGTCACACAGCCCCACTTCAAAGAGAGTAACCTGAGGTCTCAGCAGAAGAGGTACAACTCCAGCCAAGCATCCACCCTGTCAGTCAATAGGCCAAGCACCTAAGGGTTCGCCCTTCACCCAGAGAGCCATTTCTACCCTTTGTGACCAGAGAGAGACTGCATTACATATCCTGTCACCCACCATCAACCCAAGAAGCTGTCCAGTTTGTTTCCAACCTATGCCGATCACCGAGGCTTGGATTTGCCCCACAAGAAAAGAGATAGGGCTGTTTTAGATGGTGCTGAAAATACTATACTATTAGTTCATCTCCTATCCTTTGGAAGCAGTCACTTGAGTAATCTACTCTGTACAGCATAGCGTGGAATGTGGGTGAAATACAGTGAGTGAAGGCTGTTTTCAAGTTACCAGTCAAGGAATTTTCCACGCACTCCTTTGTTCTTATATCCAGGCAATAGCCAGGAAGGGCCAGTGCTGCACCAACAAATCACAGGGAAGTCAGGGGAGTCGGGGGAGAAAGACGACGTCGCTTTAATTTTACACGCATGATGTTTGCACCCACTAAGGTCATACCTGCGTGTGGTGACTGACAACTTTTCAGCTTGATTCAAAGCAAACAGCTGCTGGTTTGATTGCCTAGCAACTAAAAATTGATGGATGACCCTTAAGATGAATAACTACCATAAATCACCTCATTCAAAGTCTCCAAGAAAAAAATTAAAAAACAATGGTTTTCATGACATTTGCTGCACTCTATAATGCGCCATGATAAATTTGGCCTCCTTATGGATGCAGAGCTGTGGATCCTGAAGTTGAACCACTTTCAATTTTGTTTTCCCTTTTTTTTATTTCTCAGTAAGGTTGCATTCATCTGAATATGCAGCTTGTCAGAGACCTCGGCCCCCATGTGCCCGTCAGTCACTCCAAGACAGAGGACCTCTGAATCCCTCATCCCCCAAACAGCATTTAATCAGGAAGCCTGGTCCTACATCACCAAGATGGTAGAGGGGCCCATGCATTAATAACGGCTACTGTATGTTTGGTGTAATGATTCGATCCTGGCCAACGTTCTGGACACCATGATTCACACAAATTTGATAAACTATTTCCTGTTTGTAGGTATTCCATACGCTCCTAAAAGGCCACAAGTGTACTTTTGACTTACAGGTAAACACAAACCTATAAACTATAGTAAGACTGAGAGGTGCTCTTGGTATCCGCCCTATAAAACACCCGACTTTGCCACCTCAAATGTGTCTGAGAGCAGAAGTAGAACAGAGCCCTAAACTTTTCCAGATGTTCTTTTCCTGTTCTTTACATCCCATTCAAAGGCAGGGGCTGGTAATTCTCTGCATTATCTTTCTCTGTCCCTCTCTTTTTATTACTGGGTTTTGTTTTGTCCTGTCTTTGGAGAAGAGACTGATACCACAAGGCACGCTGCTCCTGAGAAAACCAATGCCCTATCTGATATGAGTTAAGGTTTGAAATAGCACAAAGGTTCCCATCTTCTTTCCCATTATTATTATTATCAGTACCTTGGGCCTGGTCAGTGGAACAAATTGTATACTTACCCGTCCTCAGTGGGGCCAGTGCCTTCCCACAGAGGAAGCCCATCACTGGATAGACATGAGGGGTTCAGACTGTGTCAGCACTATGCTCAGCCCAGATGCTGGAAGGTGAGGATATCCCTGGCCTCCAAGAGATTGTCTTCTACAGGACACAAGTCAAGGAACAATAGTATGAATGGCGACATGTGTTCCCATGGATCCCATTGCACAGCGTGTGCACTGTCTCCTTTTACTCTACAAACCAGCTTCTCCCACTATAGTGTCCACCTCCCAAAGCTGAGATAAGTCCAATGCTGGGCTTTTTGTTCAAAACGGTACAATTCCAAGGATCTAAATTTAAAAAAACCAAAGTGTGCTTGCAAGATGCTGTCCAGCTCATATCCTGAGCATCAGAACCATGGTAGGCACACGGCTATCAGACCAGTGGTGACCTCCCCTACAGCATAGCACAAATTAGTGCTCTCCTAAGAATACCACTACTGCCAGCCTTGCTCAATGGGCCAGGCCTGGGGGCTGCTGTGCACGGTTCTAACACCCCCACGGTGTGGTCTGAGGGAGCCCATCCTGCACACACTTCAGGAGCTCACCATCTACCCACGCATCTAATCCCTGAGATAGAAAGAGGAAACAAAACATTAACAACAAGCAGAATGAGTTGAGGGTCCCAGAGCCATGACCTAAGCAGCCAGCAGCCCGGCCTCAGGGGTCAGGCACATGGAATACTCATTAGCAATGAGGAGAGTTGCCTCTTGCTTCTGGGCCATGCGTCTGTACATGAACTCCTGGGATCTGTTCCCAGGAAAATGGAACCAATTTCCTGGACATTCCAGTCCAGTCCAGTTCTGCCTACCATGAGGTTCAGTCGCTGGTCCCCTTCTGATGCACCGGTCCTGTACCTCAAGCACCCATGGGACCCCCAGCTCAGCAATGTCAACAGCTATGCCCTACTAACACCAAGTAAAATCAACTGGTATTAATTAGGCTGACAGGCTGCTTATATCGCTTATGCTTTACCTTTAGGATAACTGTGCATCTCCACAAAACACTATGCTTCTGACACCAAAGAGTTTAGCCTTCATTTGTCTCCCGAGTACAAATGGCCACTCTCTGCAGCTCTTAGACAGGGCAGCAGGCTTTGAACAAACAGCATGTTTGCCGTCTCATGTCGGTGAGCTCTAGCAGGACCGAGGAGGGGTCAGCTGGAGAGCAGTCATCTTGCACAGTTGTGGGGCCATCGTCCCTTCTGCCAATGCAGCCTTCTCAGCACTTTTTCCTTGGTCTGACTGTCCTGAGCCTTCCTTCCAGGGAACCCACTGAACAGGACACTCAGTATGCTGTCCCTTTAAGGCTGAAATGCTTGTTTCCTTTCCGCAAGAAAAGTAAATCATGCTATAGTGAGTTGAGCTTTGAAAAAAACATCCATCCATTAAAGTTCATGGATCCACGTTTTCAGGTTGTCCCTCCCTGGCTGTGTCTCAAGTTACAGCCTTGTACAACCCAAGTCTAAATAATATTCACGATGATAAATGACACCATAACTCCGATATCCACAATCAATCTTTGCTTTAAAGATACATCCATCTTCAATAATGTTGATGGGGATTCTGTAAAATGGGAAACGTGACTGTCTTCCAGACCTCCTAACGGTGGGGGGAGGAGGCCCTGAGTGATGGCTGTCAGCCCACATCTGGCTGCAAAAATAAATTAGCCTTATGTAGACAAATGAAAGGGCCAGCTCTGCCTAGGAAACAGCCACTCCTGCGCAAGGGCTAATTTATAGGACTTCTTTCTGGAAAGTTCCTGGCTGAGGCTACAGTCTCCTCTGCTATCTCTTTAAATGATATCTGATACTGTAAATAACTTCAGCGGAGAAGGGACTAACAGGCAGTACAAAGGGGCAGGAGCTAGCAAACAGTAACTTTTCTCACGTTCTCACACATGATTAAAATGCAAACCTCTACTCCTCAAGGAAAGGGGGGAAAAAAAACATTTATTTTAGCCAAATGCTTTTATGTTTGAACAGAGTACTCTCCTCGGGCTGGTTTTTTGTTGTTGTTGTTGCTTTGTTTTGTTTTCACTTGTTGGTGATTTTTCTGGTGATTTGAGGGCTCATATCAAAAGTAAACATTCTGGGGGTCAAGGCAGCCTTTCTCCTACTCCCCGAGAATCTCCTTTTAGCAAGTTTTACACGCTGGAACTGCCTCACTGTCTTTTTGCAGGCGGGAACAGGGTTACAAAATCTAAGCAACTGAAAGAAGGAAGAAACATCTTAGTGGCTTCAGTAGGTGGTTTCAAAAATACCCTGGAGTAAAACACTTATTAGGCAGGCTCTAAAATAAATATAAGACCCAACTCTTGCCCCAGGAGTAGGAGACCTGCTTTCTAGCTGATTCTTTATGTCTCTGACCTTGACTCTCTGAGGGGCACCCAGGGCTTTAATTCTTAAAGCCTGCTAAAAAGTGGGGAGCAGGAAGAGGACAGTTCCGCACTTGAAGTGAGGACAGCAGGACTCTGTGGGGTGTGCCGCAGAGTGACATGGGAACAATCGCTCACTTGGGTCCCAGAACCTTCCCGGGCAGCAGGGCGCACGCCGCAGTGGGCTGAGGTGGGGAGGGTTAATTCTGTGGGGCTGAAGGACTTACAGTAAGGCTGAGGAGACAGACGCACACAGGCTTCCTGGCAAGGGCTCGCGGAGGGTAGGAGGGGACTGCAAAATGAACTCTCTCAGGCTTTGTCGGCTGCGTTTCCCAAGGCCCAGCCTGGCCCCTTTGATAAATGACACATGTCATTCTGTCAGAGGCTGACACTGCAGCTGGGAGGGCTGGTGATGCATGGCTCCACTGAAAAGGAAATCAACTTTTTGGCACCGACTGAGTCTGTGCCCTGTGTAAGGATTTTGTTTCTCAAAAAGTGAAAGATAGGCTTAGGATTAAAAAAAAAAAAAAAAGTTGAAAAACAGATTGAACGACAGCTTACACTTAACATAAATTAACTCAGTAATGGCAAAATGTGCTAGCCTGTGATAAATAAAAGCTACATTAGTCAATTATTAATCACACTCTAACTTGTAGCCAGAACCCATGACTTAAATCTGGGGCCTGAGCTGCCTTACAAACAGATAAGACAGTGTCTGATAGATGTCTTCAAGAGAATAATCAGGAAGGAATGAAGGACTCAGTGGGCTCAACACTGGGAGCACGTGGAAGGTTCCAGAAATAGTGGGCTGAGACCCATTTCACAAGGGCACAGAGTACCTACCAACTGCGTTAGGAAAACTAAACTAAACGGCTGCACCAGATACTTATGCTCTCAATCAGGACTTATTTGCCTCAAATATTTAAGAGATGTAGACACTTCATTTTATGTTTATACTGGTAGATTGGACTTTGCCTTGAAAGTAAGTTGGTGGTTTCATTCCCCAACCTATTGAGCTACATGTTTTAAATCTGATGCCTGCTAAGGGGATGTTCCTAGAGATAGCACTAATTTTCAACTAATTGTCTAGCAGATTATATTTTAAACTTCACACTTTACTAAACAAACTAGCATTTGACATTCAAGTAGGTAAAAAGCAAATCTTCAGGTCAGTGCTGTGTGCTATGGTATCACGCATATGAACTAACCCATAGCTCTCCTTAGGAAGCCAGGCTCTCCAGGCTCACAACCGTAGATGATTAGCTGTGCTTGTTAGAATTCCTTGTCAATGAGTTCAACCCAGAACCACAGGGTTGAAAAACCTAGCTGTGGTCTTCTGGCACCGTGTAATGTTCAGTGGGTCATGCAAAGGTTGTGGAGCAAGAACACAAAACACAGACCAACTCCAGGTTAGAAGAAAGCAGCACCAACTGCATGCACACGCACACCAACAGAAGGAACTCTCAGAAGTCGTACTAGGAACACCAAGATGTCACTTGATTAGCACCAGGCCCAGCTTGCACGTGCTTGCTAAATTTAAAATATTCAATCTTTCTGTCCTGAGCTATGGGCCCATTTCCAGTCTTGTTGCCCATGAGAACAAGGATGCACTCAAAAAGCATCTCCCGGGGCCTGTGCACCTGTCATCACCAATCACACACCCACACCCTCACCCTCACCTTGTACAATGTCTCAGGTGCGTGGACATATTTATTTATGTCTTGACATGAATGTGGCACAAGGGTCCAGAAGTGGATGACTTGAGCTCACTTCTGATTTTATAAGTAAAACTCATATTTACCACAAGAAAATTCTCTGATCGTAATTAGATTTTCTAAAAAAGAAAAAAGAAAAAGGACGGTTGTTGCCTCCTATCAGTGACTTCCTTCAACTTGGAGTGCTCCTTGGAGTTTTAAAGGAATCACTGAGTTGTGGAATGGTTGCTCTTTTGGAATAACTTAGTCATATATACCCCTCAGCTATAGCTAAGGAAACTGAGGCCTGACGGAAAGAAGGAAATAAAACATGATTAAAGAAGACCCAAGCCTGAACCCCACATCCAGCATTCTCCCCAAAAATCACTATAAAGGCAGCCTTTCAAATGTAAACATGAACAATTAACAGGCAGACCCTAAGTCTAGTTAAGATGTTTAAAATAGCCACTAAAGCCAGAGGCTTCTTGGATGGCTATAAATAAGAGCACGAGAAGGTAAAAAAAAAAAAAAAAATCATACATTAAAACACGGGCTGATGTTTAAACTTCTCCCTTCCTCCAGCTGAAATATAATTTTTCTTTAGTCCATAAAAAATTTAGATAGTGTGCAGAATGTTTATATATTACCAAGGTCTCTCTTTAAAAGGTTTATACTTTTACTTTATGACCTGTCCTTGATTTGACACTTCCGCTCATCAGAAAGGGATTTATAAAATAATCCTGAAGGTGAGGAACAGACATCTGTCAGGGACTAGCTGGGTTCCACGATGCGAAATTTAAGAAGAGAAAGAAATCCTGTTAAGCTCTCTTTAGTCACCAATAGACATCAAAGGTAATAATTAAAGAAGACAGACGTCATAAAACATAAATTTATGTCTCTTTTAATAATGCACAAGCACCATAGTGTGTAAAACATCTATTAGGTTGAAAGAACATGAAAACGTTCCAGTAAGAAAAATCTATGTTTTGTTTTGGGGTATTTTCCCTTCCCTTAAAAAAAAAAGCAAGGATCTTTTTTTTTTTTTAACAAGTTTAAACCGAAGTCTTTCAAAACCTTTGCCATCTGTGGGTACATGAACTATGAATGACCCCGAATGATTTGCACTCTGCTCAGAATCCCTTAGAAAGCACGGGAAAAAGTATCATTAAGAATGACTGATGACTGTCAGTCATGGTTGACCTCATCCAGGCTTTGGTCTCTGCCTCAGTAATAAGCTGCCCTTTATTAGTACCAACACTCCATAAAGGGGGTGTGTTTAGTCACAGGATAGTGGCCTTCTAATGCCCATTGCTTCTCTCGGAAAGATTGATTAGTGCTCATTTTTACTGCCTTCCCTGCACATACAGGGCCAGCGCTGCAGAGAATCAGGCCTGCAAACCACAAACTGAGTGAGGAGGTGGGAAAAGGACATTTAGAAAGAGGATAGGGGGTGGGGAAGTGGGGATGATTTTTTTTTTTTAAAAGAATCCGCCTTTCATCAGTAAAGACCCAACCACAACACCATACGTATATTTGATTCCGGGGCCTGCAGAAGAAAAGCCAGGAAAGCATGTGTGTTTGTCAAAGGGGAACCTGAAGGGCCTCCTTAAGTGTTAGCTTGCCTTAAAAACAGAAGGAGTCTCTGGCTGTGGTTCCCTCCCTCTAGAGGCACAGTTAAGAGCAGATCAATGAGGACACTGCCTACAGAATTAGGCCCCATAACCGGCATGACATCAAAATACAAAGATGTAATTATTACCCATTAAAAAAAGTGAACATGTGTGAAACTAAAAAAAAAAAAATTTCCTTCTATGAACACATAAAAAACCCATCTACCACTTTTGTATTAAACCACTAAATTAGTTTTAAGAAGCAATTGCTATAGAAACAGACCAATGAATTTATATATACATATAATGTCCATGGATCCCCAAATCCCTTTTACTGCCTGCACTCCCATAGAAATAACTGATTCCCAGGAGGAAGAGCAGGGAAATCAGTATGTTATTATGTTCATCGTGTCCCTCACCCCATCAGGAGGATCAGGTACTGCAGTACTGGGGGAGCCGCAGCACTCTGCTACATAATACTCTGAGCAGGTGCTGCGCAGAACAAATGAAGAGAATGCATCCCGTGGGGGGCTCCTCCATTCCAAATATGTCTATAAACAAATTTAGCTCACAGGGTGATTAATTTGCAAAACTCCTTTGAGAATACACCAGACTCTCTGTAGTCTAATGCCTTCAGCCAGTTACTCCCAGAAATTTAGCCAAACACCACAACAAGATCCTACTTTCTGCAAATTGCAGAAGAACCTTGGGATTAGGTTACCATGCACAAGGGCACCTACTGGATGCAAAGTTGTTTCTACCAAAAAAAAAAAAATTTTTTTTTAATAAAATAGGGAGTGCTGGGGAGAGTCTATAAGGACTGAGTTTAAACACAGCCTACCTAGAAAAGGCAGTTCACTCTCATCATGAACATCTCAGGTGGAGGCAGAAGGAAGGAGGGAGAGAAATTGCCATTCCTGCCAGGTCTCTAACAGCAGGGTGTCTCACAGCATTGAACCTGAGCCGCCAGAGGGGCCAGGCACTGGGCTGTGCATTGTTCCCAGCTTCCGGGAGCCAGGACGGGATGGAGAGCAGAAAAGACAGGAATCCAGCATCTTTCATGAACACTGCAGTTCCAGGTCCTTCTTGGGAGTTTGCGAGACACTGACTTTTGCAATTAATGAAAAGTGGGGGCAAAGGACAAACTCACAAGTGACCTGTGTGTGTGACTCCCCTCCACCTAGGTAGGAGCTCCTTTGTCCTTTTTCTAACATGGATTCTTAGTATGACTGCAGTGGACAAATAAGACAAGTTCAATACCTGGTGAGCAAAAGAAAGGAAACTTTTCTGTTACAAAAATAAAGTGTGGTGCAAGGTAGCAGCCTTCCCCTCACACAATTACATAAGCCAACAACACACACCGGCCTCTGCGTGCTCTTCCCCTCCGGCCCCCAACGCACTCGCTTCATTGACAATACTGGTGTTTCATACAGAATGCACTGAGCACTAACAATATGAGTTACTTCCCGGCTGACTTAGAATATTTATTAGAATACTTATTTCCCATTATTTTCCAGAGTTCTGGAAGATTCTCAATTTTAAATATGAAGCATATATGCATGCATCTATGTACACATATGTGCACACATACGATATTCTCAAAGTTTGGAAGCTGTTTAAAATTTATGGCCAGCAGAGTAATGCTAAGATATTGTTTATAGTCATATTATTTGTCCATATTTGGCTTTTCTCGATGCCACTACCTTCCCAGGTAACAATAAAGCATAGCAGGAAAAAACAGACATGTTTTACTGTTATTTTCATGTAGCTAAGAACTGAAGCAGGGCAGGCTCTTACAGAGTATTACACAGTTTACTGCATTAATAATAGGATGCCCCACTGCTGTGACACATTCTGTACTTGAAATAAATATTAGTCACAATACTTGCGTTTTAAATCCATATATTTTAAAGCTGAGCTGTAACAATGACACAGGCACAGGGATGACTCGCCAATAAGGCATATTAACCACTTTGAAAAGAGCCTTCACTTCGGCACAGCATTCATTGGTATGTCGCACCATTTCTTGCTATGAATCTTGCAGCTGGCTTTTAAAAATAGTAAAATGTAATAAATACAGGTTTCTGAAAAGTTCACATTCCCAAGTCAGAGTGTGTACTGACCTTCACTGCTGATTTAATTTATTTCATCATATGATCTTGCTGAAGATGCACTTTACTTTTAACTAAAAACTGAGGGCATTTTTTACAACCAAATTTTCTAAAACTCAGGCCAGTCCCTGACCATTACTCTCCCCTCTCTGTCCAGGCCTTCGAGCCAGCTGTAGAGCGGAATTTATAAGCAAGGAAGCACTTGACCTATATTTACCATATACTAATTTTCTCCAGAAAGGAGCTACAGAACACACCTTGTAAAACTGCTGCTAGCAAGCTGCAGCGGACATGCCTACAGTCCCAGTTTGAAGAGGCACATCAGACTCGCTGTAGGGACGATCCCGCAGGCCCTGCTGGGAGCAGCACGCAGGATAGGACGCAGCCCTGCAACCGCAGCCTGCAGGGCTCCCACTTGGCTACCTTCCTGCAGAAAGCACTGCGATCACCAGAGTCAAGGAAACCCCACATTAGATTTTGCAGAGAAAATAAAAACAGTAAAATCTGCAACGACATAATTGACTCTTGACTTTTTCCTTTTGAAAACAAAAGACAAATCCTTGCTCTTGTTGGCGCAGAATTTCAGAAAGACACAATGGACATAGAAAGAAAAAAATGTCCATCATCTAAGAGAACTGCCGACTGCTGCAGCAGTGTGGTGGGTGAACAACAAAAGCAAACCCAGAAATGAGAGGCTGGAAACATGAAAAGGTTAAGCAGGCGGCTTAGCTAATAGGCCTTCCTAGGAAATGCGAAGTGAAAAGAGCATCAAAGTTGTGATTCCACCTCAGTGTTTTAGTTTTATTTTACTGCGGAACAATGGAATCTATAAACAATTTAATGCTAATTAAAATAGAAATCCAATCCAGATATTCCCAAGCCAGAAAATTCAAGCAGGTGATTTAATGGAGGAAGGACCACAGCATAACCGAGCTCAAAAATCCCTCTAGAAATGACCCTCTTTTCCTTGCCTGACAATAACCATTAAAAATGGTAACTGGAGGCCTGTTTACTCCAATTCTCAGTAAGCAACACTGCTGGGTTTTCCTAAGTCCATAAATTTAACAGTGCATTTCTCCAGTGAAGTTAAAATGTAAAAGAGGGTTGGTTCAAGTCGCTTATCCACACACAATTCACTGTTTTCTACATCTTCTAAGAAAATAGGCACATACACAAAAAAGCAAATCTTTCAAGTCACTGTCAACTATCACTTTAACCATTCAGAGAGCACAGTGTTTTAAATGCAGATGGACAGGGTGGCCTCTGCAGACCTTCATTGCCATAGGGCTTCTCTGGTCATAGATATTAACAACTAGATTTCAGAAGAAAATGAAACTCTTCCTTCTGCAGTTTGCTAAAAAAAATGTGTGAGACCCCCTCCCTCCTGACAGCGCTGAGATTTTTACATTTCAAGGAGTGCTACGTAAACAACCAGGCAGCATGGCGTCACCAAGAACCCTTGCATCTGGCATCTCCATGAATGACTGGGCATCAATTACAGGTATCTGCATCTAAAGGTATGTGAGCGAGCGCTTTCTGTACACCTATGTGTCTTTGCACAGAACCAATACACAACCACAAGGTCCACTCACACACACACCAACCAGCATCACGTGTGCAAAGAATGATCGCCCCATCACCTACTTCATGATTAGAAACATTTCTAGCCATGAAAGCTGTATCAAATATCACCGCTGTTAAAAAGGCTTTTACAGGCCTGAAGAATAGGAGGTGGCTGTTGTTTTCCAAAAAAGTCTACAAGAAAGACTTCAGATTTTTCTTTTTAAATTCAAGGCCATATCAAAAAACAAGGACTATATGGCAGAGACCACAATTATTCTATAACAAGAAAGACCCCGAACTATGGACACGCTAACCTTTCCTTCCACCTAACTGATGTCATAACAATCGTGCTTAGTGTGTCTCAAGGACAAATGATCATTCCAGGCTGTATACAATTCAAGGAGTGTTATCGCTCCAGCAAACTGTTGTCCCAAAAATTATATTCATTGCTTTTCAAAATGTTATCAACTTAATAAATAAATACCTTCCCGGGTGAAAAATATAGTGGCACTTTATTTTGCTGGTAAGGGCATCTTCTATCATCCTATTGATAAAAACTTAAAAATTACCTGTTTCCACCATGCCCAGCCACACCTTTCTATTAAATATGTCAAGCATTCTGATATTTACATTTGACTACTCTGCTCTCTCAGGTCAAATCCTCTCCTCTGGTATTCTTTTCTGTCAGCGGTCTCCTGTTACCTTTAATCAATACTAAAATACTGTATCATTTAAAAAATATCTCAACCACCACACTACAAAGGTATTTATTCATAAATTTTCTCAACCCTTCATCACAAATCAATGTTGTCTTCGGTTCCCTTAATCCTTAATATTCTATACCATGATCTATTTTTTATTACTGTCATTCATGTTATTCTTGACTTGAAAGAAAACCTACATATCCCCCGTTCTTTCACCAGGAAGCATCCCCCTAGCAGAGGGCACTGACGGGCTTCTCTGGTGGCCAGGTAGACTCTGGGAGGTTCCACTTGGCACCCCAGAAGGTTCCAATAAAATGCTCTCTGCTCGTTGTCCACTTGAGCCTTGTCTCAGAATAATTTACCATCTACTTTT
>PVIR01007670.1:0-32500 GCA_004026965.1 Petromus typicus | reverse complement strand
GGAGAGAGGAGATGCACTCTCCCTCTCTCTTCTTTTCAGTGAAATATAACACACATTCGGATCGCAGAGCTTTCAGACAGTCTCAACTGATAGACAGACACATCGAGCTGCTTTTCCTGCTTCAGTTTTTACTCCTCCTCCTCTCGCCAACGTCACCCTGACAATTACAAATAGGTCTCACACAAACCATACCTGTCAATCTTTTTAATTGCTTTGTTTTCTTTTCCGGAGCTAAACAATATGACACAGAAAAGAAATCTTAATACAGCATAACATAAAAGATTGCACGTTGGAGAAAGACATTCAGGGGGTTGTTATAGTGATCCACGGGCTGATCCTGGGTAAAACCCATGTGTTCTAAGTCAAGTTAAGCAGACTTTAGTTTCTGCAGTCTTAAACCTGTTAGTTCCCCTCCCCCGCTTGTGTATGCATACACACGCGCCCACGTGGATTCAAACCTCGGTTGGGTGAAGCTTGTGTTCATTTAAGGAAAAAACACCTATCGCACTTTTGCAATCTTAGTTTGGAGGTTAGACTTTGTGGGGGAAAGGTACTATGTGGCTTTAATATTTTGTTAATTCGTGGTTATGTGGAACACAGATGAGATTTGTAAATTAAAATATACACCTTAAATGGAAATTTAAAGATGGACTTGGCTCATCACACAAAATAATATGGAAAATATTTAATTTGACCCCTTTATGGAAAGTGAATTATTTAGTCAATGCACACAATTAGGGAGAAAATTGACAAGGTAGAACGACAGGTCTTTCTGGCTGGGCTGGAAAACGAAGTCTTCATATATCATAGCAATGTCTCCAATTCTGTTAGGCCTGGGCAGCCCCACCTGGCACTTTAAAATGTTTATATGCTCTGGGAATTTAGCCCTCCAATTTCTGTGTGCGTCCTCTCTCAATGGAAACCTGTAACAATCTTGTAGAGCTACTTAAAACATTTGTGGAAAAACACGCAATGTAGGCCAAGATAAATAAAATGACTTAGTTTGTGCAACTTGCACAGGACAGACAGAGGGCACAGGACGTAGGCGAGGCGCTCCTGGGACTGGAGGCCCAAACCATGCGCGCGAGGTGCACCGGGCACCCCGGCCCCCGGCCAACGCTGGTGCCCGCGCGCCGGCACACGGGCTCCCGGCCCGGCCCAGGCCCCGGCTTGCCCTGCCGCCCTGGCCGCGCTCGGGGTTGATTTGTACCACCTTGCAAGGAAGTGAACGCTTCGCACGGGAAGGGGAGGCGCCTGCGCCGGCCGCCGCGCCGCTCGGGGACGGCCGGGGCCGCCGTCGCTCAGGGTCCAGGCGATCGCCCGATGCGCGGGCCCCTCGCTAGCCCCCCCACACCCTTAGGAGAGTCAAATCCGGCATTCAGAGCGTGGGGGGGTGGGGATATCCGGTGCCTCTCCCGCGCCAGAAGGAGGGGGAGGGCGGAGAGGATCCTCGGCCAGTCTGCGCCGAGCAGATTCAAACCAAAACAAAAAGATTAAAGGAGCAGTGGCTAGGGCGGCTGCGATTGCCAGCCGGGACCCGGGCGGGCGCGCCCCGCTTCTACTAAGGCTGCGCGGCTGGCAGGCGCGGCGCGGGGCCGGGGGCGGGGGCGGGGGCGGGAGCCGAGCGTCGTGGGAAGGGGGGAGCCGAGGGGAGGCGCAGGCCGGAGGAGGGGCGGGCCCGCCCGCGCGGAGCCGAGCCGAGCCGAGCCGAGCCGCGTTGCCCGGACTGGGCGCGACCCCGACCGGCGGCGGCGGCGGCGCAGACTGCGGGTTGAGGCGAGGGCGGGCCATGCTGCGGCTGGCGCCCGCCGGCGCCCGAGCCATCGTGGACTTGTCCTACTCCCGCCACTTCCTGGACTTCCAGGGCAGCGCCATTCCCCGAATCATGCAGAAGCTGGTAGTGACCCGGCTGAGCCCCAACTTCCGCGACGCGGTCACTCTGCGCCGGGACTGCCCGGTGCCGCTCCCTGGGGACCGAGACCTTCTCGTCCGAAACCGGTGAGCCCGGCGCGCGTCCCCGGCCGCGGCCCGCGCAGCGCCACTCCCGGCTGTCCCGACCGCCTGCATGCCCACGCAGCGGCGCGCGCCCGGGCGCACAGCCCGACTTTGCGAGATCCCGGGAAGTTGAACCCGCCGCCATCTGGCGAAAGCAAATGTAATGTGATTTGCCAGTATGAATATCCGATGCCACCGAACGTCCTCAGAATTGGGGGTTATTTTAATTTGGGATTCCCCAACCCCTCCCCCATCCTTCTCTCCTCCCCCTCCCTCTCCTGAAATAAAACCGACGGGACCCAGAAGGGAGGCTCCCCGCCCGGCCCACCCACGGTTCCTGCGTCGACATAATCTTTAGTGGAACTCAACAGCCCGGACAAGAACTGCGACGTTTAGGTAAACGTGCTTTTGCAGGAAGGCGCGGGGGACCTGGCTAGCTTTTCCTGTCCCCTCCAGGTTGGCAGCCGCCTCACGTGGAGGAGCCCTTCCTTGGCTGTGTGGTTTGCACCTCGCCCTTGTCGTCTGTGTGTTGTCAGCACTGTGTGACTGTTGTCTGTCCCCTGAGTGCAAGGGCACGCGCGAGGCGCGTGTCCCGGGCAGCTGGGCCAGGGCTGGTCGATGGCATGTCCGCATTTGCCTACATGTTTGCAGACATTCTGGTGTCCCGGGATTATTCCTCTGACTGTCTTTTCCACTCCCCTGGCCTTCACCTTAAATTCCTTTCCACCTCACTAATCTTTGGTAACTGATGAAGCGGCCGGAAGGAAAGAGCCCCTACTGTATTGGAGCCTACCCACTTGGGTCTCTCTGGGCAGGGCTTTCCCTCGATTCAGCCTTGCGGACAAGGTGCTCCTCGGTGCCCTGTGGCCTGCCGAGTTCCCTCCGAGGCATGCCAGCGTTGCGTGTTTGATAATATTGTCGCAGAGAAGAATTAGTCCTCGCTGTAACTAGGCTGTAAACTGTATGGTGCAAAGTACTGGAAACCCCCCCCCCAGGTGTGAAAGACTGTGTATCTGCACGCAGTGTTTAGTCAGACATTCCTATCAGCTTTCCAAGCAGTAGTGATAGTGATGCAAAACTTTTGGAAACCTGTTGGAAATATGTCAGAGGAGAGAGCGAGCGATGGCACTGCAGGAGCAGGTAGGGAGTGTCTTAAAGGTGGAGTGTGTGCTTGTCCTTGACGGTGTTTGCGTTGGCCTTGCATATGGCAGCGGACTGCTTCCTGGTGTGATGTACAGTGTGAGAGCACGACGTGAGTGTGCTTTCACGTAGAACATACAAAGTGCACAAGTGTTCTGGCGGAAGTGAAGACCAGCCTGAAAAGCTTTCCAGACAAACCGGTGGAGGAGGCATTCCACGCTGGGTGTTTAGCGATGTGGTGTAGACTACATGCTACTATAAACACAGAACTGCATTAATAAAATGCCTTTCCCAAACAGGTGTGAATAGGGAGGGAGGTACAGGAGGAAACAGGCCCGAGGAAGGGCCGGTTAGAAGAGTGCCGGGAAGCACAGCGGGCGGGACGTCTGCCACCTGTGGCGGTGGCTGTGCTCCCGGGGGCTGGGGATCTGCTCTCCACCTGCCCGGTGAACGCCGATTCCCTCTTTTCTCCCTTCACGGGTTTCTGCCTCTCACGCCCCCTCCCTTTCCCTTTTCCTTCCCCTTCCCCAAATGACTGTTTCTCTCTCCCGTCTCTCTGTCTGTCTCTCTCTCTCTCTCCCTCTCTCTCTCTCTCTCACACACACACACACACACACACACACACACACAGCAAGGGTGCCCTGGGTCATCAGGGATGTGGACCCCAGAATTCCCTCCCAGAGCAAGAGCACCGGCTCCCACAGTTGAGGGCATCTAAGTTCAGGTTACTTTAAATCCATGCCTCTTCTTTCCGTCCAGCTATGCCAAGAGCCCCTTTAATATGAATAGTGTATTTATAGGAACTTGACCTCTAACTTCTATCTTGAATCCAGAAAAAAAAAAAAAAAAAAAACTAAGGAGCCACTTTTCAGCGAGTTGGGAGGGGTAGGAATCTTGGGGTGGCTCTTTCCCGGCCCCCAACACCAAGTTGTAGGAAGGTCCCTTATTGTTTTGAGCAGTTCTAGTAGAGGTAGCGTCTTACTGATTTTTAGAAAGAAAGGTTTAATAATTTGTTGCAAGTTTACAAGTTAGTTCATCTAGTTCCTAGACCAGATCTCGCTATAAGCAGTGTTAACTGGATTAGAATTTGATGCAAGCACTTCTCATTTTTATTATAGCGGAATCTGCTCTGGAGTGAGTGGACTAAGCCCATATTCTCTTGTCCGGAAGGATATTTGGAGTTTTAAATGTGCTCCATCTGACTTTTTCTGGTGAACATTTCATTCCATCTTAGCAGAAAATACAAATCCTTCATTCACAAGGAAGGCAGTGCTTGGAAACTAGACATCGATTTAGAATAATAAAACTGACCCCTGAGGAAAGCTGTGAAAAGGGGTGCACTAGATCTCCCTGGAATGTGCGCTCCAGGTTCCTTTACCCCGTTCCCAGCTGCCTATTTCTTTGCAGCCAGGATAACTGCTGATTTCCCCCCAGTGCGCGGGCTCTCGGATAAGAAAAAGGGAGAGACCACCTCTGGGTCAAATCAGATTGTTTGATATTTTTAGCTTTTTTTTTAACGCTGGCAGATTATTTCGTTTCCAAATATTTCCAACGATTTTCTGCTCAAGTGTGAGATAATGGAGCAGAGTTTGGAGAGATGGCGAAGAGAGCATGGGGGAGGGGGAAGGCGGCTTTTAGATAAACGGTTTGTTGCTCACGGGAGGGTAAAAATATTTCTGTTCACTCTCCCGACTAAGATTTCTTTCCTTTTCTTTTCTTCTTTCTTTTTTCTTCCTTCTTTTTAAAGTTTTTTTTTTTTTAAGAAAATATGGTTTGAACGATTTTGTTTTGTGTTCCACTACGGAAAGCTTTCGCTGTGCACTTGAGTCCGCATTTGGTTTTTGTTCAGAAGAAAGCATTTCTCCCTCCTCTGTAAGATCACTTTGTTTCACAATAAATAAGACGAAGAGATTCAGCACTTTTTAGTCTAAATAAACCAGAAGGGTATATATTTGAGAACCGCCTATCCAGGTCCCATTCTCATTCCTGGGGTCCCTGGATTTTCGACTTTTTCGGCGGACCCTCCCGTCGGCTCCTAGAACCCCATGCGCTTCATAAACACACATTTTGAACTAAGGTAGGGGCGGTTGCGAGGAGACTGTCGGTTGCGCGTCCTCTCAGCCTCTTCCCTGTTGCTGTTCACCATCCATTTCCGACCCGGCTCCGCGTGGGCCCCTTCTCCCTGTGTCGCAGCTCTGCCCTTGAACTTGTTTCTGGTGGAGCGAAGCTGCGGCTGGAGACCCTGACGCAGCTTCTTTTCAAAGCCCAGGTAAGGACGGGGCGGTAGTCCCCTGCGGCAGCGATGTGACGCGAGGGAGGAGATTTGGCCTCCAAAGGGTACAGAGAAGCGGGTCCGCGCCCCGGGGCCAGGAGACCGGAGAGGGCGAGGTGCGCTGAGGCTCCGCCGGCCGGCGCCTCCAGCCTGGGCTTCCTTCTTTGATGAGGCGCTTTGTAGAAGACCGCGGAGCTGGGGCCAGGCTGGTGGGGTACGAGGAGACCAGGGTAGTGTTTGGCCCCGAGCCTAGGGGGTTCCGACAGAGGCGGCCGAGGCCCTGCTCGAGGTTGAAGGAATCGGAATCGGCTCTGTGCACCGGCCTGGACGGGGCGGGGATCACCGATGACCGGAGTGGCGTTGGGAGGCGGGAGGCTCGGCACAAGGGAGAGGGCCTAGAAGCGCCCAGTGGGTGCCCACACAGGCTGGAAGCGGGCTCCTGGGCCTGCGGGTAGACTCTGGGGCCCCAGTCCCTGCCAGTGTGCAGTATGGGCACATAACCCGGCTTTGGATAGGGGGTGTGTGTGTGTGTGTGTGTGTGTGTGTGTTTTTAAAACAAACCCCAACTGGACTGCCTGCACCCTGCTGCTCTGGGCAGAGCCTCACTGTCACCTCTCCAGACGTGGCCTTTGCCGCCCTTGCCCAGCTTGTGCGCCTTCCTTGCGCTTCCTCCCTCCAGTGTGCCCGCTCCCTATCCCTACCTCTTCTCAGGGGAAGTGGCAAGCCACAGCCTGGGGCAGGGTGAGGGCTTCTGGCTTCTTGCTAGAGAAGCCCCTGGCCAGGACAAGGATACATAGGTTCTGGGGTGGGAGACCCCCAAAAAGGAGCTGACTGCTGAGAGAATGTCCCTTGGATCGCAAGGGGGGGACTCCCCGCAGAGGAGCCCTGACTGCGGGTGGGGCTGTGAGGTGCGTGGGGGGGTGGGCGCTGGCAGGAAAGGGTTAACTGGGCAAAGGAGCCCAGACAACTGTACTGGAGGTTGGGAACCTGTCCTGCTCAGGATGGAGCTCTCCCTTCCACCCAAGGCGAAGGCGCCTTTCCTCGAGTTTGCTTTGGGCAGGACAGATGCCTGGGTTGTTCCCCGGCTGCCTCCGTGAACATCACAGCAGGATCCCAGGAAGCTGCCCCTTCTCAGAAAGGCCAGTCCCTGAGAATTATGTAAACTTAAAAGCAAAATGGCAGGTCCTCCACCCTTCTCTAAAAATAAAATGTAGGCATCTTGGTATTAAATGCCAGACTAGAAACCCGCAAAAATCATTTTCCCACTTCTCACTACAATGCATTATTTAGGGTATGGAATTGTGTGACGTGTTACGGAGGCTACGGTGAACTAACTTCGAGAAGAGCTTGGCTTGGGGAAAAGAAACTGTTCCCTTCTTTCCACCATCTGTAGAGAACTTTCTGCTTGGTAGATAGAAGGTAATCAAGGGAGCATATGTGAATGCGAAGTGCGAACAGTAAATATATTCCTGCGAAACTGCATCCTCACACACTTTTGGTTTATTATGTTAGATATGAAAAGTATTTCAAAATGACCTACTTAACAGCCTCTCTTCTGCCAACAGCTACTACCATCTTTTATTTCATTGAAGGTAAAAATGACATTTTTAGGGGCCTTCCTTGTCTGTCAAAGCTACCACCTGATATTTTTCATAAATGACATTTTTCTATACGTATCTGGGGTTTTTTGTTATGAAATATATACTGAATTTTTTAAAAAGCTGGTAAAAGTACTGGCCTCACAATTAAATTGACTCTGGATACCAAAATGAAACTAATCATCTGGTATTAATCACGTTATGTCTGCTTCTTGTTGAGGAAAAATACGATGACGATTTGCTTTCCTTTTCATCTGGAAAGGACTGTAAAATGTTGAATGTTCCATAGAAATTATTTTCCCCAATTTCTGCTCAATTAATCCAAATGCATATGTTTTACACCGGACAGTTAACACCGGAGAGAAAATTTTCTGCAGCCGCTTGAAATGAGGGCAGGAACATGTAGCAACCGATGACCTTGCATGTTCCATCAATCTTTAATAATATCATTGTCATTACTACTATTATCTGAAGTGCTAACTTGTTGCCAGAATCAATTCAAGTGTACTTCTTTGAATGTCTTTTATCCCAGAGTTGTTTTAAGCATTTTTGTTAAGAGGCAGTGAATTTCCAGTTCACAGCTCCAGGGAAGGGAAAGTTTATGTGTAAGGAAGGTCTCCTGACTTTTTTTCCTCTTTTCCTTATTTCTTCTTTTGGAAGAAAAAATATGGAAATAAATGGCCTATGAAATAAATCACTGGTTGATTAAAGCAATATGAAATTATTCGTAAATTGAGGAAAGAATAAAATATGATGCAATTCAGTACAGATCACAGTTGAGCTAATAGATGTTTGATTTCTTTTTCAGTGGAACAGCAGGACTAATTTTCCCAAATTCTATCAGATCCTATAGCTTAGCAACCCCCATAAGTCACCCGAATTAGAGAGAACTTTTTTTCTAAGCAAGATATAAAAGTCTTAGCAAGGAAAACATCTTAATCTACTTTTTTTTTTTTTTCTTGTTCTTCTTCTAGATTTGTTGGTATTAATGCATCTGACATCAACTATTCAGCCGGCCGTTATGACCCATCCGTGAAGCCCCCCTTTGACATAGGTTTTGAGGGGATCGGTGAGGTGGTGGCCTTAGGTCTCTCTGCCAGTGCTAGATACACAGTGGGCCAGGCTGTGGCTTACATGGCACCTGGTTCCTTTGCTGAGTATACAGTTGTGCCTGCCAGCCATGCAACTCCGGTGCCCTCAGTGAAACCAGAGTATCTTACCCTGCTGGTAAGTGGCACCACTGCCTACATCAGCCTGAAAGAGCTCGGAGAACTATCAGAAGGGAAGAAAGTTTTGGTGACAGCAGCAGCTGGGGGAACGGGCCAGTTTGCTGTGCAGCTCTCAAAGAAGGCAAAGTGCCATGTAATTGGAACCTGTTCTTCTGATGAAAAGTCTGCTTTCCTGAAATCGATCGGATGTGATCGTCCCATCAACTACAGAACTGAGCCTGTTGGAACCGTCCTGAAACACGAATACCCGGAAGGTGTCGATGTGGTCTATGAGTCTGTCGGGGGAGCCATGTTTGACTTGGCTGTAGATGCCTTGGCTACCAAAGGGCGCTTGATAGTAATTGGGTTTATCTCTGGCTACCAGAGCCCTACTGGCCTTGCGCCTGTGAAAGCAGGAACGCTGCCAGTCAAACTGCTGAAGAAATCTGCCAGCGTCCGTGGCTTCTTCCTGAACCACTACCTCTCCGAGTATCAGGCAGCCATGGAGAACTTGCTCAAGCTGTGTGCCAGTGGGGACCTGGCCTGTCAAGTGGACCTGGGTGACCTGTCCCCAGAGGGCAGGTTTACTGGCCTGAGCTCCATATTCCGGGCTGTCGATTATATGTACATGGGAAAAAACACTGGAAAAATTGTAGTTGAATTACCTCACTCTGTCAACAGTAAGCTGTAAAAACAGAATAATGACATAAATCAAAGGAGAAAGAAAATGAGTACTTTTAGCCTCAGAATTACTCAAATCAATTTATTTTCATTGGTAGTGGATATAATATTTTTTTAAACAACAATAAGGTGTTAATGAATGTAGATCTCTCTCTCTCCCTCCTCTCCTGTTGGACAAAAAAAAAAAAAGTGCCAATAAAAGTTCCCTTCATGGCTAAGAGGTAAAACATTTACATTCTATTCTTTCGTCATGGACAGTCTCATTCCAGATTTTATTGTTCCAAGGAAGTAAATTAATTCCTGATGCAGTGCCTGATCAAATCAGTATGTCTTCAGCTTGATGAGATTTAAAAATCAGTCTTGAAAACAGTTCAGAGTCTTCTTTGCTGTGGGAGACTTTGCTCGTGTGTTAATAAGTAGCCTTCCAGTGAGACGGATGACAAAAGTCAGCCATGTATTTTTAGTCCGCATCCTCAGGAAACAGCCCTTACCCTTTTTTCTATAAATCACTAACAATTATCTAAACACATATTTGGAGGAGAAGTCTCCTCAAAATTTGATTTGCTTTTTTTGAGAAAATGATTCAGCAAACACGATGTATCTTAAAGAAAAGCCTGTTGGATAGCTTTATCCAGAATCATCTTGCTAAGATGTGTGGAATGAAAAAGTTCCCTGATCTTTTAAGAAGCCAATTAATATTGAAAACTTACATAGACAGCAAGCAGATTTTAGAAAGGGAAACTACAGTTTAAACTGACTTTTAATGTACACACAGGAAAGGAAAAAGTACATGCTACCTTCACAATGAGCGTTTGGCTACACAACGTGGACCACACAAGGGGACACACCCTGCAGGCACAGGTAAGGGGTTAACACTGCTGCATGTCATGTGCTGCAAGGAGCTGGGACCTAAGTGATCTAAAGAGCAGTGTATTTGCTTCTGTGGAAGCTGTGGTCATGGGACATGGGTTTGTACTCTGTTTGTGGAAACACAGAATAACATGCAGCAATCCTGTATTCTCATTTCACTTCTGTAGTTTCCTGGTGGATGAGACGCTGTTTGTCACTGAGGCCTGATGTCACAAACACATACACGTATGCACACTCATCTACTGACCACATGTGACAAGTAGCTTTCTCTCCTGAATTGTGTCGCAGCTGGTCCGCTAGCTTTCTTAACCTTCAGTGCTCCACAAAGGCTTTCTCAACTGAGGCAGAATCCCACAGTGCCTTGTAATTGAAGGTGGAGCCCACCAGATTATTTTTCAGAATCTTGAGTTTCAGTGCATCAAGTGTGCTCAAAAGAGGAGTGTAATTAAAGAGGAATGTAATTAAAGATGCTTCAGGAAAGTTGGGGACCAGATTGAATTCTTTGCTTGCATCTGAGGAGCAAGGAAATCCTACTGCTGAATAGCTGTTAGTATCTATTTTACAAGATTTACTCATTTTCAGGTACCTAATGTAGCTGCTAGGATGCATGCACAACAATACAATTTATATGGTAAATGGAACCAAATAATGGCTTCACTGAATGTTATGGCTGCACTGAAGGGAAATGTCACGGTAAATAGCTGCCAAATTATGGATCATGCCGAAGTGTCACAACTGCACTAAAGACAAATAGCACTAGAGGCTATTGCCACTGTGACGCTTTTGAGTTATGAAGAAGGGTAGCAGCCTGATTCGAGGCTCTTTGTGTCCTCATCCTCACAGAGGGCTACTAGTGCGACGGACAAGAAAGGCTTGTCCAGTGTGGTACTTCGTTATTAATCTGTCCCCTTCAGACCTAACAGCTGTAGCAAAACAGAAAGAGACTTGGCTTCCTTGCTGTTCGATACACAAAGTTGGGGGGGGCAGGTTTTATGAATGTAACTGTGCACAGAAAATGACTGGTAATGGAAAAATGTTGTCATAAAATAATCTAATCAAGGGATATTATTAAATTTAACATAGTATATGTCTGAAAGGCTTAGTTGCTTCTTATGTAGATAGATGTGTGAAATCTAAGCAATAATGCACTTTCTCCCTCCATAAAGACTTGAGGACCGGGGACATTACCAACTAAATTGCTTCTTCTAAACTGAAGTGAGTCCCGGTTTCTTTCATTTTAATGGGAGGGTAATAAAGATGAAAGACCAACATTTTATCTGATGGATCCCTTAAGCTACAGAATAGAAATTTATTATGTTTTGAGGGGATATACTAAATTCAGCTATGTAAAAATAAAATCCAAACACCCATGTTTAAAATAAAACATAATCGGAAAACCTCCTCTTCTCCCTGTCCCCAAACTGAGAAACTATAGCGCATGCTGTTTTCATTTATTCTTAGAAAACAAGCATGAAAGATTCCACCCATTCAGATAATGCCAAAAATATGTTTAAAGGGGTTTTTTTTATTCTTTTGAAAAATGATTTGTAAATTGAGGGTCATAGTTCAGTATCAGTTTCATCCTCTGGGATGATTGTTCAAGACCAGCCCGTAATGGGAGGTGAAGTGGTGCAAGGGTTCCTACACCTTTCTCCTCAAGTGTGTTACATATCACCAAAAGTACATCCATAACTCAGGGCTGTTGTCAGTCTTTGTTTTAGAGAAAGGGCCAGGATAGAACAATCCCGGTGAGTCAATTATTTTTCAGTTTTCACCATGGCCTTTTCTGCATGTTGGGGGTAAGGTCACTGGCCAGGCAGGATGGAAAGAGCTTGGCTCTTATGAAAGTGCGGCATCCCAAGAATCAGTTACTATTGGGTCATGTCTTCTAATCAGCCAAATGCTATGTTTTTCAAATCTGTTTTGCATACATAAAAGACCAACAGTATCTTTTCAAGTCCCTTTGACAATGAGAACTACTGACGGCTGATTTCAGCATTGAAAAATGCAGGGATTAGTTTGCAAAGAAATGACAAGTTTTCACAGTATGTTCTATAAATTGTTATTGTATGATTCCATCTGAATGAAGTTTCTCAGGAGTGGAATAAATGGTCATTAGTATTATGTTCCGTATTTATCCAATGAACGTGCAGTGACAAGTAGCTGCTGCTTATTAAAATGAAAACCCTGCATTATGTACTTGAGGAACATTGCAGCTAATGAGGATGTAATGTCCTCGGTACAGCACAGACCTTCTTTTTCTGTTTCTCACCACAAGATGCTGGAAACTTGACAAATGATATCATTTAAGACACATGCCTGCCTTAGGGACCTGGTTTTTGGCTTCCTGTTTCTGGCTTTTATTTGGGTAACATTTATAATGGCCACCCGACTTGTACCTGTAACGTTTTAACCCGTCCTGGAGCATGAATTTACCACAGTCAGGGTAGCCTTTAAAATGAGACAGAATGCTAACCACCAAAATATTTGTCTTGATTACTTTACCACGTGTACATGTGGGATAAATAGTACGTAGTAGATTATATAAAATTAGATGAGTAATGTGTAGCTTTTGGATCAAGACAATAAAAAGACCAACTATTATCAACACTGGATAATAATTTCCTAAAATTTGCAAGTTTTATGAATGTAGCTCAAGTACAGACTTGCTTGATGTGATGAATTCATGGTTTATCTACACTTTCTACTCTCACGTATTTTGTGATTTATAGTATTTAGAAAATTATGCAAGCTTTATTAATGAATTTTGCATTTTTTTTAGTTTTCTTTTGATTGTTCACTTGTTCAGTTTTGAAGAGCTACATTTCCTGTAACTGATTTCCCAATTGTAGCCCAAAATTAAATATTTAATATCAGATGTCCCCAGAAAGTCAAAATGCAAAGCCTGATTACCAGTCTTGTGAAATGCTGAATTCCGTTTTTACTGGCCTCTTAGCATTATACAGTTTCAATCATAAAAGGAGGAATGCTTGGTATGAGAGCCTTACTGCTGTTATCATGAGCAGTGTACAGAAGATTAGCCAAAAAATTACATGAAATACAAAAATAATATCTTACTGACATGTCTCCGTTAGAGTAAATCTTGGTTAAGAGAGTCAGTAATCAAAGTAAGTCAAATGAGGGTCATAAACATGGCCCGGTGTCCACACTACCTGCCATATTCTTGATACTGTGGCTTATAGACCTTCCTCTCAGGGCCGCTGCAGGCATCCCAGAGGGGCATGGATGCACTCAGGAAGTGTGCAGTGGATCCCTCACGCAGGAGGGTAAGTACTGCATGGAGGACAGTTTGGGCAAAACCAATATGTGCTTCATATGTGCTGAGAAGCCATGAGCCAAAAGCACTGAGATTTAAATGGCCCCCCAAAGTAAGAGTTTCCCTGAAAGGGTACTATCTGACAGTGTCTTTCTGCCAACGTGAAATTAAAATAATAATTAAAACACACCCTGCTGATGGGTGGCAGCATCCAATATGAAAAGATAGATCTGTGCTTAGAGCTCAGACAAATTTTCCATGAAAAGACCAGCTGACTGTTGTTTCTGACCCTCTGTGTGTGAAGAGCAGAACAGGGTCAGTCTTAGAATGACTCTTGTGACCAGCTGCTTTGGTCGGTGGAAAAATGGGAAATGATGTAAGAGATACAGGAAATCCCACTTAGAAGCGCTTTGCTTTGTACTCTTCTCTCTGTGCCCAAGCCCGAAAGATCTTTGCCAGCTCCAGAGGGGACTGTTGCCAGCAGATAACGTAGAACTGGAAGGAGCATGTGTTCCACTTTGATCTCCAGACATAAACTGCTTCAGAAGCGGGGGTTCGAGGATAATCCGGTTCTACCTGGTTTGTAAGTGAAGAATTTAAGGCACAGACAGAACAGGTTCTGAATTCTACTAGATTCACAAGCCAGTGCATAGAGCCCTCGCAGTGCGTCAGGCCGCCTCTGCACCATCCTCTTCGCCGTCTGCCGAGGTCCCTCAGCGTCTGGCTGAGTGTGGTGCAGAACAACAGCTGCTCTTTGTTATGAATCTTGTGGATAAGAGGATGGCAGACCCAGGGTAAGTATGGTTCTGACCCCGACAGTGGCATCGCCTCTCTAATGGAGCACAAAGTAGAGTGACAAATCATTTGATTCTGTGTCGTCTAAATATCACACAGCCTTTTGAAGGAGAGCAAAACAAAACCCAGGGGAATTCACAGCTGAATACCCACAATTTAGTTTCCCTGCTACAAGGAGGGTCTCGTACCAGTATATCCTTGTGTATTCAATAAAGCCAGATAAGGAAAATCATGTGCTCACTCTCTGGAACTACTTACCCAACTCATTTTGCCAGTTCAGAGCTGTTGATCGGTCAACTATCACATTCTTTTCTTTTTAGTACAATATCTAGAATTTGAACTTGGCTTTGTGTACCCAAAATGGAGTTCTAACTGAGAAGCTCAATGCTACAGAGGAGGGGCTGACTTCGGGGAGCAGAGAAGTGAAGGGGGCCCTCATGAGTGCAGAGAAGACTTTCCAGTGTGGGGAGAACCTCATACTCTGCAAACAATCCATCATAATTAAGGCTCAGAAACAATACTCTCAGGGGCCGGGGAATTAGCTCAGTGGTTCTGGCACCTGTCTTGCAAGCGCAAGGACCCGGGTTCCATTCCCAGGTAACCACATAACAATACTGGGTGTGGAAACCCACACCCAGCAGCAACCAGTACCACATACCACAGTGCCGGGCGTAGTGGCTCACGCCTGTAATCCCAGCACTCGGGCGGCAGAGGCAGGAGGATTGCTGTGATGTGAGTTTGAGGCTGAGCTCAGGGCCAGCCTGAACTATAAAGCGAGACCCTGTCTCAAAAAACCTAAAAAAAAAAAGAAACAATCCTCTCAGAACCACATGACATTTAACACCCATGTCTTTCCCTGTTGTTTCTGTCTTCCTCCCCTCAAACTCATGTGTAACAAGTGTAAACTTTCAACTTCACATGAGCAAATCCCTCCCCAGTATAAGCAACTTCTTTTAACATCGAAAAACCACTTCAGAGATGGGGGGAGGGGGTGGACAGCAACAGTGTCAAAGGCAATCACACTTTGTAGGAAACCTCATTGCTCACCGGGGGACCAGTAGCTGGAGTGTTCTGTCTACACACTGGAATTTGCATTTGGAAATTGAATTGTCTCCTTGAGGGTTTTTCCTCAGTGTAATTTTTAGAGAATTACTTACATCCTGGTACATCACTACATAGGAATGAGCCAATAGAGCCCCAACCTGACCCTACCTCTTCAAAAAATGCTCATTCTCTAACGATAGGAAAATTAAAAGATCATTACTGAAGAATGTTTATCACCAACTTTTGCATGTACTTTTATAACATCTTAGGAACTGATGTACTGATTTGACATATTTGAATACAATGTCGCTGTCTTCATTCCTTTACTATTACACAGGTGGAGAGAGACAAATGACTCCCATTTCAGAGATGGGCAAATGAAAGCACAGAAAAATGACTCCCACCAGATCATGCCATCTCTAGCCAGGCAGAGAATGAGGTTCGTGCACAGTTCTCAGCCTGAGGCTGCTTGTCACTCGGGAGATGAGCTCTCACACTTCACGGTGCACAGACATCCTCACTTGTGAAAATACCCATGCAGTCTGAGTAGCCAGGGTGGGGTCTGGGAACTGCCATCTCCAGGGCGCCACACCTGCTGGACCCACATGCAGGAGGGAATCATTTTGAGCTCAATCATGCTGCCTTCGGAGACAGGACATCTTACAAAATGTACTTCCCCAGGCATCTCAGAGCAGCCCAGCCACGCCTGAGGGTGAAGTACGAAACTGAGGTCTTTATATAATCATGACGATGGGTGCTTCTTACAGCTGTGTTCAGCTTCCCCCAGAAAATACCCTTTGAAAACTCGCTGGGTCACAGACAGTGTCTGATGTGCTAGGTGCAGCTGTTTTCACAGAGTCTGAACAGGTCAGAGGGGAGATACAAGAAGTTCACAGGAAGGACCTGGACAAGCAAGGCCTCCACCCCTGCAGGTGAAGGCAGAGTCCTCAGACCTCAGCTCCTAAGTGTTCTCCACTCCCTGGCCTGGGGTCACCAATTAAACCTCAGTCCTTAGGTAAAAATGCCAGCAGGTCTGCCTCAGTCTCCCATCATTCAGCCTGTGGTGTCATTAACATAATATTTTACAATTATCCTAATGAAAGAGAGAGTGTCCGATCTATATCACCTTTGAATCAGGTCACTTGAAACATGTGATGTGGCAACATATGTCGCCTTAAAGGCTGACCCTCAGAAATTATAGTAATTTAAGAGGCTGTGGCCTTTAGAAGGGAAAAGTTAAAATCCATCCAAGTGCTTGATAATAAACTACTGTGGTAATACGAGCTCTTTAGGACAAATATAAGAAAACACTTTGTCTCACAAAGGAAGCTAAATTCAGCTGTGGACCAAAATCTCACGGACACAAGCATTCCATGTGGGGTTGGGTAGACCTGCAGCCTCCCTGAGCACCTGTCCTTAATCCTCAAGAGGCTACAGGGCCAAAGGAGAGTCTGAACAGGGACTGTGTGAGAAAAACTGTGCTGTGTCCCCCAGAGTCTAGCACAGACTGGAGGCTGCGGTAACAGACTGGCGTGACTACTAATGTCTTCAGAGAATGTGGGGTTGGAGAGAACTGGGCTAGCAAGGAACACAAGTAAACAGCCTTTGGGAGGCTGAGCCATGCTTGCCAGAAGAAAGACAGTACCTTTTCTGGAAACTTTTCAGAGCTTCTGCAGAGCCCCATATGGGATCTGAAAGTTTTTGGGGTCTCTGGGCTGCCTGGCTTGGATCAGTGAGCCTTAGGAAGGTGTGGCATCATTTGAACAAAAAGGAGGGACAGTAGGGAAGGCAGAGCTGTGCCTTGCCTGCCTGCGGTGAGTTCACCCATTTTCAGTGCCAGCAGAGACAGTCACTGTTGTTTCTGGGCTGCTCCAACCTTCGGCAGAGCCCCATCATCTCGGTTCACACAACGTCTCCTTGGCGACCACTCTCCCGGAAGGTAGAGGTGATCTCTCAGCCCTTCACTGGGTGCTGTACCTGGCTGCAAAGATGAAATCAATATAGTCCCAACAAGCTCCTGCCCAGCACCTGAGTGTCTGCTGCACAACTGCAGGGTGGGTACGGGCCCATCTTGGGGTTTTTCATGCAGTTCTCTTTAATCCCATGCCGCAGTTTCAGGCAAACCATGTGAACTTTCTTCACAACCCCACTCCTCTGCACAGTCAGGTGAACCCACTGGAGGCCTCAAGACTCTAAAAAAGATGGATTGTGCAGGTCTTGGGTCCACGTGTTGGTGCAACAAATATATTTTACTTAATAGTTGATTTAATGTCATCTTGACATTGTTCCAAGGTACTGGTCTAGCACTACCTTAAATGAATCCTCCAAGTGCTGCACTTCTTCAGATGTCGTAGCAATACCTAACACTTGAGCACTGGAGTTTGGAGTCCAGGGCCTGTTGTCACCCTCACATGTCAGAGAACTGAAGATGATCCCAGAACTGTCCACTGCACAGCACACTGTGTCACTGAATGAATGAATGAATGCTAAAACCTGGGCAACATAAGGGGTATCCCCTGGATAACTACCTCTTCCCCATAAAAGATGCTTTAAAATTCTGTTCATTGTGTCCTGCTCATGTGTGAGAGGACACTGTCACTATATGAAGAGTACCTTTTGAGAAATGGTGCTGAGTAAAAATGTGTGTGCATGTGTGTGTGTGTGAGAGAGAGAGAGAGGGAGAGAGAGATGGACCTGAGTTCAAATTGTATCTCTTCCACTGACTGACAAAATCAGGGTAAGATTCTTAAATTACATAAACTCTCAGGTGTTTTGTCCTATTCATTTGTCATCTATGATGGAAGAATAATAGTATTAGCCAGAAGATGTCATCTGATAAAGTGTGGAGCACACTTATCACAACATCTCAGCCACTGATGCCACCAGCTTCTTTCCCCATGGAATCAGAGCCACTAAAGAGGGCCCTGGACAGCACCACAGGGAAGCTACCTTGAGTGTGAGCTCACACCCCTCTGTGATACCAGGACACAAGTATCAGGTAATGTTGAGCTACTTGAGATTAGAAAACCAAAGAAATAACACCACGTACATAGGAAGTTCTCAGAATTCACTGTCCTGCTCAAAGGTGGAGGAGGCTGGATACCCTGATGTGTCTATTATAGAACCTAGAGGTGGGCTCCAAGTTGCAAGTGAAATGATAGTTGACCACAGTCCACATTAAAAGCTGAGTCAAGATTAACCCCTCTCTGGTGAAATAATTTAATACCTTGGTTTTCATTCTTTCTGAGATGAAAGGGAACTTGCTCTTCATACTATTTTTTAAAAGCTGGAAAATTTTTTTCTGTTCTACAGAATTCACAGTTCCTTGCTTTGTTACCATCTTCCTCGACAGCGTCTGCTTTTGCATTTCCTCCCCTATGGGATATAAGGATGCTACTTCTTCATAATTGTGACCACGGAATTACAGACTTTTAGACTTAAGATCTTAGAGGAAAGATAGTGCACCTCTTTCTGATTTTAGAGGAAAAACTCCAGGCTCAAAGAGGCATGGCAATTTGTCCAAGGACACATGACTGCGGCCAGCACCCTCCACGCATACTATAGCATAGCATAAAGCACTTCCAAAAATAACCTTTTTAGACAACCTAACAATTCCTTTTCCAGAACTTTATATTCTCAGGTAATCCATCCATGTGCAGATGGTAGAAGGTCTGTGATCATATTTGGGGGAATATTCTCCCACTTAAATACGCATGACCAGAGAAATGAACCTTTGGAGCAGCTTTTCACTGGTGGAAAGACACTATCATTCTAAGTAGGCACCCAAAAGCCAGCTCCAGGTACAGTATCCTGGTGACCAGCTTAGTCCCTTTACTTAAAAGGGACTTTTACTTAGTCCCTTCTCCTTAAAAGATCTCATGAGATTCATGAAAAATACCCGTGAATATATAAAACCAAAAAGTAGGAAATAACTTCTTCTGTTGGCTTTCCTTATCAGTTGACTTATCCCGAGTCACAAGTCATAGGAACAGATGAAAGTAACTTCAACAAAGGGACAACAAATGGGAGGTAGAACCATGGTCAGCTCAGGGATATCAGGGCTACTCCTGGACATGGACATGTCCTGGGTGGAACTGCTCCTGGGACCTCAGCATGAGAGGTATCAACAGAGTCGGAAAAGAGCTGGCCTGCGCATTTCACCAGATGGAGGCACATGAAAGTCAGGCCAGGCCACAGCTGAGCAAGGCTGGGAGCAGGGCTGCCTTGAAGCCCATCTCTGTGTATTTGTTTCCTTCCAAAATAAATGGGCAGGGGTAGTGGTGGAGTCTTCATCCTAGGCAGGGTCGAGTCAAGCCTCCTGGATTTGTGGCTGTGTACAGGTTAAGGGACCAATGACCTCAGGCTCTGGGGCACCATTTGCTCATCTTGCCACATCCTTCAAAGGCCATGTCATCAAAAGTGGCCTCCCTTTGGCCATGCACAGTTTGAGGGGATTATGCTGTGGGGCCTGAGCATTCCAGATGTCCATCCCTTTCAGGAAACACATGTCCTGGTCAACCTATCCGACCTGAGTCTGCAAGAATGGGGATATTAGTTCAGGCTCCTCAAGGGAGTGTCACTTCTGCAGACAACAAAATCACACACCAGCTAACACCTGTAAGTGTTCATTTCTGACTGGATGAGAATCCTCTCGATAAGTGTGTATTCTTTTGTTTTCAGCACTATGAAAGCTGACTAATTTTAAAAGTCAATAATACCTAACACATCTCACTTATAGTAAGTCAGCTCCCTTATATAGTAGTAACTTATTAAATCCACATAAAGCTCAGAGGTAAAAATTACCCCGTTTTGCAGACAGGGAAACTGAGTTTCAGAATACTGAAGAAATTTGCCTGAGGTCACAGAGCACTGCACAAAATAACTGAGTAGGGTTTAGATAGATGGTTTCAGGATCTGCAGTTTAAATGATGAGGCTGAGGCTTGTCAGGACCTTATATGGATTTGATACATGGCGTGGGATAAATGACTAAGGGAGCTGACTTGATCTTCATTCTTTGGAGAAACTGAGGCCTAGAGGAATCCTGGTGTCGCACAGCTGGAAACTATCCAAGTCAGTAAACCAGATTAATCTGACTTGGAAAATGGAAAAGAGTCTAGACGGTGTTCGCGAGGAATGAGGCCCGCTTCGCCTGGCTTTACATAAGGTGGAACAGGAGGGGGCACCGGAGTTGAGCGCAGAATTCCACATAATGAGATGTGGATGTTGGAAACAGAAAAAATGGAGTAGTTACAGGTACAGTGGGTCTTTCGTGCTAAGTGCAGGGCAAAGTGGAGAGATGAACAAAAGAACAGCGTAGACATCTGGCAGGGCTTGAGCAGGAAAAGGCCCAGGGCTCCAAGTGAGGTGGTGACTACCTCCAGCTTCGAGATCCATGTCTACTCCCGGCCCACTCTCCACAGCAGTGCCACCTTGACCAGCTCCTAAGGAGAGAGAAGCTTGCCCGTAGGGAAACATCCTAAACAAACCCCTTGCTCCACTGCAGACACACCACTGGAGCTGGGCCACCCTCCAGAAAGGGAAGTGTCTGGCCAGGTGAGAAGAGGTGGGTGGCCCTAGGCAGATGTGAAGACAAGCAGGCAGGGCTTTCAGCACCCCAAGGCTGCTTCCCTAGATGCTGTCTAATTCCTGGAAAGAGCTCCAGAGACTTCCTGAATTCCTGCCACTCTGGATCTACCTGGACATGGCCAGCCGGGCGGAGCTATGACTGGTGGCCCCAGATATGAGATGTTCCGAGCCTATGAAAAGAGAAAGGCTGAGTGAAGACAGCTTCCTCTTCCTGCCTCCTCTCCTTCATCCCTCCTTCCTTCTCCTCTTTCCCCATCTCTCCTTCCTCCATTTTGACAACAGATGCAAAGCATGAAATGGCCATCACCCAACCTCCTACAACCCAACTATTTGGGTCAAAATCTTCTAAAGTATTTTCTAACCCTAGGACTTAAGATTTTAATTTCATTCTGTTCAATATGAAAGAGGCAGGATAGATACCTTTCTGTATATTAAAGAAATATGCATAAGACAGCCATTGTATTCTCCATGCAGAGAAGTCTGAGTACTTGCTTTGGTTGTACAACTCTCCTGCCATATTATTTATTGCAAAGGAAAATCATCCTGCTGATAAGAAAATAGTGTCACTTAAAAATTAGGTGGTTCCCAATCAACTTATGACAGTAATTGCTACAATGTCCTCTTTGATTTAGATATAGTAATATCAATGTAATTGCCACTGGGAAAAAATTATAATGGCTGTTAATGATAACTAACACATAAATGGCAATGAACAGGAACATGTATTTTATATCGAATTCAACCACGGAGCAGCAGTAAGAAGCCCAGTGCTTTCCAACAGTCTGGCACCAACCCCTCAAGGAATGAAAACCCCTGCTCTCTGGTAAGTGATGGGGTGGATGATTACAGGGCTGGGGCAGTGAGGGGTGTATGTAGTTCCCAGGCTCCATGACAAGCCTCCATCCTTTCGTGAGGATGTGTAGGGCAGCACAAGAGAACCCAATGGCCCGGAGCTGCCTGCTTCTGCTCTGAGCTGGCTTTGTGCCATAAACCTTACCAGGAGGCTATTCTATGCGACTTTGTTCATTCCCAGTCCATCGACTCCCATTTGTGGGCACACCTTGGGTGCCATTCACAATGGGAGGGTGAAGCCTATCAAACACAGTCTCTGCCTCACCCACCATAAGCTCCCCGTGAGCAAGTGCTGAGTTGGTAAGGTTACTGTCAGCATCTCCCACAAGCAGCATAGACCTGTTCCACCAGCCGGCCTGAGGGTGTTTGCTAAATGAATGAAGGAGTTCACCTGGACTCATCCATACAGAGGGTGGGGCTGGACTTTTCACAAAGAAGCTTAATTTTAAGGCTTAAGATGTTGATCCACCTGCATGATATTTAGCTTAGTCAACAAACTATTTAGCTCCTTAACACCAATTAGGGCCTAATGAAGAGGGAACACTGAGAAATGAAACTCTAGGTAGGAGAATATGTGATAAGGTGAAAGTGCCAAGGGGGTTTTCCAGGCCAAGAATCAGGGGTCTGGGCACCTGGGGCAGAGCAGGCACCAGACTGGCCTCTGGGGACCTTCCATATCAACCTAAAGGAGATGAGAGGAGGGTGGAGGGCACAGAATGCTCCCAGAATTGTCGTGCCTCACACTTCCCTGTGGCTTGAGACTGTACCTCTTATGGCCCCTCAGATCCCAGTTCTGTCCATCTGAGGTCCTGGGAGACTGTCTGTCTATAGCATGGTTGTGAGGTTCCATGAGAAGCTCTTCTGGGAATAATATCAACAGCCCACTTCTCACTGCACAAAGTATTCTGCTGTATTCTGGTGTTACTCAAATGTCACTTCAAGGTAGTAGCAAATGATGTAGATGTTTCCTAATATCTATCCCATTGACAGAAAGAAGTTGGCATTCTCAGAGAGGCTGAGCAACTTCTCCAAAGTTACAGTGAGTGAGTGGTGAAGCTGTTTGGGGCCATGCAGTTTACCCCAGAGTCCTCACTCCCATCCCACAGGATAGTCGGATGGCTCTAGTGGGAATTTGCATGAGACTTTGGCCTAGGTGATCCAGAAGGTCCCATCCAACCAGATGGCCTAAAAGAGGCAGCTTGAGGAGAAGTAAGGGGCACAAAATGTAGAGGACAAGTGAGGTCAAGGGCCCACCATGGCTCCACCTGAAACATAGCAGTTTGCAGAGCTAGGGATGAAATGCTATCTGGAAACCCATAGAAAGGGGTCAGGAGGGAATTCTATTCCTGAAAACATAGGTTCCAGAACTATTTATCTCCCATTGAAATGAAAGGAAAGGGTTGTAGACAACTTTTTTTCTAAGTCTAAAATCAGTTCTATTTTTTTCTTTTGAGACAGGGTCTCACTTTCTATTTCAGGCTGACCCTGAACTCACTCACTATGTGGCCCAGGCTAGCCTCAAATTCACAGCAGGACTCCTATCTCTGCCTCCGAAATGCTGGGATTACAAGTGTGAGCCACCGCACCTGGCACTGTGATATGTGGCACCAGTGATCAAATTCAGGACCTTGAGCTTGCCAGGCAGAAGCTGGAACCACTGAGCTAAAGACCCAGCCCACCTCTATTTTTTTTTTCCTAAGCTCAAATCCAAGAAGAAATGGAAACACAGAAATAGGTGGGAGACCTAAAGACATTTCTACTGGGAATTGACTGGCCACTGATGGGACACCGTGGCTTTAGTGTCCACAACTCTGTGGGAGTGTGAGAGAGAGGAGAAAGCCCAAGGCTCTGGTTCTGAGCATAGATGGAGAAAATGAAAAACTCTAGTCATTGCAACCACCAGCCAATCTTTGTAGTTCAAAATCACATGCTCCGGTTAGTTCCAAAGTTCAAGCCCAAGATGAATTCAGTGCAAAGTGAATCTGACAGAAAATCCGCTCAAAGTACAACAGAAGCAAACATGGATTCTCTCCAAAGGAATTATCTTCATCATTTCATAAAGGAAATGAATGGATCCCATTTAGGAATACTTAGTTATAAAAATAAATAACCTGCCATGACCCAGAGCCAGGAGAAGCAAAGAAAAAGAGACAGATGTGCCAAGATTCTAGAAATCAACAGAATTGGAGCATAAAATAATAATGCTTACCATATTTGAAAAAATTTTGAGAAAAAATATTAAAGTGACCTTGAATAGTTGAAAAAGCTGAATTAAATTTTAAGAAGTAAAAACATACAGGAATAAAAATTAAGAACAGTGATTTTAACTGCCGGTTGAGTACAATTAAAGAGAGAATTCATAAACTGGAATACAAATGAGAGGAAATTGTTCAAAAATATATCATTCAGGGTCACGGATTTAGCTCAGTGATTCCAGCACCTGCCTTGCAAGCCAAGGGCCCAGGTTCAATCCCTGGTAACCACATACAACAAAACTGGACATGGAGACTCACACCCACCAGCAATTAGAACCACATACCACAGTGCCAGTGTGGTGGCTCACGCCTGTAATCCCAGCACTTGGGAGGCAGAGGAAGGAGGATTGCTATGAGTTCAAGGCTAGTTCAGGGCCAGCCTGAACTACAGAAGCAACACCTTGTCTCAAAAAAAAAAAAAAAAATCATGCATGGACATTCAAATAAATTTTTAAAACATATGAAATAAATGTTGGAAAACTAGTAGGATAGAGTGAGATCTAACGTAACTCCAAGTAAAATCTCATGAACAGACAAAAAGCAGTGGAAGAGAGGGAATATCTGAGGAAATAACAAGTTTTCCAGAACTGACAAAAGTAGCAATTCAAGGTTGAAGGAGGGCCAATAATTCCCAAGTTGGGAAAATACAAATAAATCCACATGGAGATGCATAATTGTGAAATTCAGGAGGAAGAGTAGACTGTCCTCTGTGAAGTACTGGCAGACTCCCAGCTGAGTTTTCAAGCTGAGTAATCATGATGTCTATGTGGAGTAGCATTTTACAGGCTGAGGGTCTAGAGTTTGACACTGAATTCTAGGCTCAGAACAAACATTACTCAAGAATAAGGACAAAGTCAACACATTTTTGGAAAGTGAAAAATATAAGCAAATTTACCATGAGTAGACTGTAATTGTCAAGAAACAGTACCCAAAATAATACCACATGGAAATTTGAGATATGAGAAAAAATAAAGAACAAAGAAGATTGGAAACATTGTGATAAATGTAAATGAATGAGTATATTAAAACACAATGACTTTACAAGTAGATAAGTCTTATTATCTTTTTACATCCATTTATCAAAGGAATAAGCAAATGGATTTAATATTTTCTGAAGACTTTCCATTATCTTAGCAGAGAATAGAAGTGTTAACTTTCAACTTTCTGATAAGTTTATGGATGTTGTAATTTCTAAGTTTTCACTGAAAGAAGTAGTAGAGGAAGAAAATGAAAATGAGAAACATATTTAGAGGCATTTAGCCCACATACCACTAGTTGATACGAGGTGTGGGCTCCAGTGATCTATTTATTTCTGAAAGTTGCCCTGCAGTCATTCTGAAATGGACCTTGCCCAGGGGCTCATGGGAATATTCTGTTTTTCTGACATCAACCACACAGTATATTTCATCAAATCCAAAATTTAACCTTTAAATGTGCTCTTAACTATGCCCATGAGAAAGAAAAACCACCCACCGCTATGTAAACTATTGCACAATGCTTGCTTATCAGTTTGAATGTTATGCAAATTGGAAGAGTTCTTTCATATTAATTGAAAAACACTTTTATTCTATGTCACCTTAAAATGCACAGAAAGGAAGATATGCATGAGAAGAATTGGCAAAGGTACTTCTAAAGTTTTGCGCACTCAGAGTCTGACACCTGGAAGTCCTTCCTAGTATGAAGCACCAGGCTTCTGACTTCCTGGCACACTGCATACCCTACGAAGCCCAGAGGGGTACCAAGAGCCACTGTGGACTCCAGAAACTCATCCCAACTGCTGCCCCATTCCCCACAGTGGCTTAATCTTCTCAGAAGCTGTCAAGGGAAGATTTTCATACAACAAAGGCTGTTATTCCTTTCTCAATGGCCCGCAGATACCTTTTCACTAACAATGAGGCTTTGTGCTAGACAATTCGTCCATGGAGATCTGACCCACGAGGACCACAGTCCTATCCCAAATGGCCGGCCACTTCGTGTCCCTAACTTCAAAGGCTGAATTGTGGGAGCATCTGATGGTGTTAACTGATTCCTGACTTCTTCACAGGCCAGGAATGTTCTGAACACCAGGCACAGAGCCAAGGGCTGTGTGGAGCCGCCGAGCGGGCTGTCCGACAGGTGCTGAGAGGACAGGAGGAGCCGAGGTTGGGCAACGCTGGAGCACAGCGATCTTGCTGAGACCATCACACCACATGTGGCAAAGTGCACAAGCTGTGCAGTGCCCCAGGTTGGATTCAGAAGCTGATAAGGAGGAAGCCACCCTCATACCTCTGTGCTTGAGGAGAGCAATAGACTCTGGGCACTTGACATTGAGGTCAATCTGAAGTCCTCCCCCCTCCACCAGCACCGAAGGCCCTCACCAAGCTCTGTGTGGCACTTTGGGCGTCCACGTCAGTAGCATGTCTCCACACTGGTGTGTCTGCCACACAGATATTTACTAGCCGTGAAAAGAAAGCGATACATAAGAAAGGAGGTGCAGAATCTCACACTGCATCATCAGCAATGAAGACATGCTGAAATCCCAGCGTTTCTGTGGTGAAAATAACGGAGCAGAGTGAGGTTACAGTGCATTTATAAGATGTGACCGCAGATGGATTGGAAGTTTGTCCTGGGTGGAAAAGTTAAGAGTCTTAGATTTGGGTACCAAGAGCTCCGCATGCATTGCCTGCCCTCATTTTGAGTAAGTACAGCGCCTCTGCCCTTCAGTCTCACTGGAGAGCACCTTTGCTTGGGTCTATCAACTTGCAACAGGCTGAAAGCTAAGAGGTTCATAGCACTTGCTCAGAGGCTTTTGTTAGTTTGATGCATAAATCCCAGGGCTAAGCTGGCTTCCTCGTTCCCCTGTGTTGGGATGGGGCAGAGGCTGAGCTTCTGTCTGTGACTTTGAACAGCAGGGCTGTGGTCCACTTCCAGGTACCTACGTGTGTTTCCCATACATGGCCCCATGCGGAGCACTCTCACCCCTCCATAGCCCAGAATCTGGACTTTTGAGACACCCTACACCCAGCAAGGCCATATGAGAGCCTCTCTTCAATAATACATGTTTCTTACTTCCAGTGTGTGAGGAAAAAAATCCCCTGTTGTGTTAAAACAGTGAAATGCCGGGTTTATCTATTCCAACAGCTGTCATTACCCTCACACATGGGGACATACATTCAGATCTGAGCATTTAAAAAATAAGTGTGCATAAGTTGAGGTTTCTTTTCTTTACTTTTTTTTAAATTGCCAAGAAATTTCTGTGCTCAATTTCATTTATGGATTTTTCTTCCTTCTAAACCAATCCACACCTAAGGAAAGAAGAAAATATCTCAGCTTTGTGGGATACTTAGATAATTATTTCCAGGTGACATTTCTAAAATTTAAATCAGCAGTTTACATAAAGTCCTTGACACCCGAAGAAGAAAGCATCCTAGGTAAGACTGCTTCTCCACTTTCCCTTTTATGTTGGCATCATCCCTGTTCTGTGCGTGTATCAGCATTATAGCTTGGAGGGTTTCAGCTGCGCCCTTCATGGGCCCCCAATGTACTGTTTATTAAGTCCTCTCGACCCATCCTTTATTGCTCACCATATTCTCCATTCCTCTGCTTTGTGCCCAGCCATCTATTTCAGATCTATTTGTCTGTCTATCTGTTTCACCATCTAGTTCAGATCCCTGCTCCCAACCAAAGCTATTTCCGGTTCGGTTATCCTGATACACTCTCTTCATTCATCCCTAGCAGGAGATTTTACTTTCTCTTCCACCCAGAATGTGGCAGGAACCATCTAGAAAAATATTACTCAAAACCAGGGTTCTGTACCTGCCTGGAGCTCTCCTCCCTCTGCCTGCTGCGGAGGCTGCACCTGTCTCCCTGCGCAGAATTGTCCTCCTACCTAGTCCAAGGTCCCGTTCTCTCTGGCCACAGGCAGTATTTCTGCTTTTTCCCTCTCTACGTAAACATGTACACAGTACTCTGCCTCGTTAAAACAAGTACTGTGATCACCACCTGTTGCTATCACACTATCTGAAATGGGGTGCTGGGTAAAGAGCAGAGAGTTACCTAGCTCCCACTCAGGAGCTGGGAAGTACAAGAGCACAGGGCTGGCATTTGCTCGGGGTCTGCTGAAGGCTTCCTGGTGTATCATATGGTAAAGTAGAAGACATCACGTGGAGACAGCAGCCATGTTAGCTTGAGTAGCTCCTGTGTTTACAAAGCCACGAATGCCACAATGGGTGCCCTTGCCCTCACTACCTCATCTAATCCTAATTACTTCTCAAATGCGCCAAATCCAAATGCCATTAACAAGTGAATATAGGATTAAGTGTCTTACACATGAACTTGGGAGACACAAAGTATCTGTGTTCCACATCTGCGGTGCTTTACAAGCTTCGTCTTTCTTGATCTCTGGGCTGTGCTGGCCTCTTGGCCTCAGCTCCTAGTGTCTGACCAGGGTCGTATGTAGCAGGGGATGTCGTTGTCAGAACATGTTCCTTCTTCAGTGACAGTAGAACAGCAGGATCCAGAGTAATTTTTAGCATCATGAGGCCAATATATTTGGGGGGAGGTTCTGGAGTTTCTCATTAAAAGTCAACAGGGAAATAAAACATCACTTACAAAAGTACATGTCCTTGTAACTTTCCAGGGACATATTTGGTATCTAACATGTTTCCTTTTTTAAAAAAACTAATTGTGTTTTATCATAATTTTGTTTTCAGCTTTTCAATTTTGCCTTTCTTTAGGATGAGCAATTTAACTTCAAAAAGACAGTGTAAGTTGACCAAAGGAAATGAATCACTATTTCCTTTATCCCAAGTTTGCATCTGTAGCAATTTAGTCTGTCATTATCAATTTAGAGGTTTAGGGATTTCTATGGCTAATTCTAAGAGCTGAGCCTCAGGAGTGGCAGTGAGATCCACTACCACACCCCCCCCACCCCCACCCCCCACCCCCCCGCTAGCACACTCATGGAAGGTAGCGGGAGGCAGTCCAGCCTCCAGGGCCCTCAGCCGCTGCAGGAAGAAGAGCGCATGCTCAAGATCGCCAGCAATGAGCGGTATATAGCTCAGATCAAACGCTTACCCCTGCCCCGCTAGCTCCCTACGAATTGGATGACAGTATTTAGAGGACAAACCACTTTTCTACGGCTCCTTAACAAATTTCCAAAAAACACAATGTAAATCAATACATATCGATTCATTTATAGTCCATGTTAGAAATCTGAAATCAAAACGTCCCTCCAGAGATTCTAGGAAAGACCATTCCTGGCCTCTTCTGATAGCCCCCTGGCAATCCTCGGCGATCCTAGGCTTGAAGTTCCTTTACTCCAATCTCTCTCCCTGTCTTCACATGGGCTTCCCCTGTGTACCTATGTCCAAAGTCTGCCTCCACATAGCGACACCAGCCATGGATGCAGGCTCATTCTAAGCAGTATGACCTTGTTTTTTTGTTGTTTCTGTTGTTGTTATTGTTTTAAATCTTTTCAAACATAGTCTTGCTTTGTAGTTCAGGCTAGCCCTGAACTCACTTTGTAGCTCAGGTGAGCCTCAAACTCACAGCAATCCTCCTGCCGCTGCCTCCTGAGTGCTGATTACAGGCATGATCCATCACGCCCAGCACTGTGATATGTGGTTATTGAGAGCTGAGCTTACAGGCATGAGTCACCACACCTGGCATTGTGGTATGTGGTTACCAGGCATTGAATCTGGGACCTTGTGCTTGCTAAGCAGGGGCCAGAACCACTGAGCTAAATCTCTGGCCCCCATTATGACCTTGTTTTAAGTTCATTACATCTGTCAACACCCAATAAGACATTCATTTTAGGAAAACAATCATGCCAACTACAGAATTTTTTTATTTTTATTTTTTGTGTGTGTGTGAGACAAGGTCTCACTTTGTAGTTCAGGCTGGCCCTGAGCTCAGTAGGTATCCCAGGAGAGCCTGGAACTCACAGCAGTCCTCCTGCCTCAGCCTCCCAAGTGCTGGGATTACAGGTATGAACCACTATGCCCGGCATTGTGGTATGAGATACTGATTGTTGGTGGATGTGAGTCACCATGACCAGCATTGTTGTATGTGGTTACCACGGATTGAACCTGGGCCCTTGCACTGGCAAGGAAGGTGCCAAAACCACCAAGCTAAATCTCCAGCCCCAGAGTATTTTTTATATGTCAGGCACTTTGCCTGGCTTTTTAATGATTTATATCACATCATCCTTTTAACTATCCTATAAGGTAGGAATACCCATTCTATAGATGACAAAACTGAGGCACAGAGAGTCAAAGTCAACTGCCTAAGTCACACAACTTCCATATTACAGAATCCCTCTTGCCCCACACCTAGCTCTTAATCAGGTTAAATGCTAAAGTGAAAGATTGAAAATCATTATGACCTAGAGGGGACCAGTTTTCTGGGTCAAATGACAAGTCAAATATGGAATTAAAACATGGAATGGGTATGAGCAAAGGCTTGTGAAGGACTGTAGCCTGAGGAGGCCAAGGCTGCTCAGATATCAGCCCACACACATAGCCCCTGCAGAAGCCACACAGGCCGCCGCACCCCATGTTCTGGCTCTATGCTATTGTCTGAAACAGTCTACCGCCCTCTGCAGTACCATGCACCCTTCGGTGCCAAACACCATCCCCATTTACTGCAGACCTTCCCTCTCTCAGTCCACAAACCCCTACTGCTAGGAGGCGCTGCCTGCTGACCTGACTGTAAAGCTAACTAAACTAATTAATCACAACAGATTAATAAGAGTGACAAGGTTAAAGAGGTGACATTCTCCAAAATCTCCAATTTGGTATGAGTGCACTTTTTTTTTTTAATCCCCACAGCAATTTATTTTCTGTATAGCGAGGTCTCTCCCAGAGTGTCCCAAAATGTAGTCAAGGTGAACTGTGCTGTGAGCTTATTCAATATTTATGATTCTTTTTATTTGTATTACCAGGACTTTTGGGGGACTCCAAAAGGTCCATTAATCAAACAGAGTGACAAAATGAGCCATTTGACAATTGGAACAAGGGCTGAATATTATTATGATTACGTATACATGTATTTTTAGTCCCAGAGTAAAAGGACCAGCTGAAACTTCATCAATGGTCCCTGGTTAATTGTTCCCAAGTGTCATCCATACATTTCCCTTCCATCCAATAATCCTCCAGGATGATTTAACGGTGTCCCTGGTGAGTTGGCCTTACCTAGGGCTGGGTTCCTGGTGAGGAAGTGGTGACAGAGAGAGAGCTCAGCGGCTTGGTGATGGCGGTGGACAGTCTTCACGGAGCTGACAGCTCCGAAATACAATTATCAGTGTGATCTGCTTAAGAATGCATCTCTGGTGCCCGCCTTCTGAGGACCAAAGCGCACTGCGACACACAAAGAGAAAGAGGTGATAAGGAGGCATCATTTTCCTCCAGCCTCATAACTGTAAATTGAAGAAAATTATTTTCTTTGCCTCCAGCTCATTGGCATATAGGCAGCATTATATTGTAATTTTATAAGCATAAATCCTCTGAATAAATTTCAGAAGAATAACTGAATTAGAAATGCAAGTAAAGTATCTAAAAATCTCAAATGTACGAGGCAGGAGAGAAGATGGAAGAAGCAGAGGGAAAGAAAGTCCCCTCCACATCCATTCCTGGGGGTGTCCAGGACCAGGACCAGGGCTGGGGTTACTGACAGGCAGTTTTTCATCCCCCTGTGCCCCATGGTGACCAAAATGGCACCTTCTCCTCTTTCTGTTAGCATATTCGAATTTGAGTCATAATTCATCATAAATTAATTTTGGAGAAACAACAGGCTTGGGGCACGTTATAATTACTGTTATTTGTTTATTTATTATCCTGTTAACCATTATTTATTATTATGTGGCACATGTGTGGACCACAAAGGTTGCTCCCTGTGGTTTCCTAGCAACATGTCTGTGAGTTCTTCACACGCAAGTTACTGAATGTTCGCCTCCACCAAAACTGGGACACAAGAGGTGATTATGGCACTGGTGTCCCCTGGTCTCTGTGTTTTCCTAAAGGGTCCTGGTGGGATGCAATCTGTCTGGCATTGTGGGGACTATGCAGCCTCCACAGACATTGTTTGCAAATGAAGACCACCTGAAGGCAAAACTCTGGCCCCAAAGAAGATGCCAGGGGCTGGCTAGAGTGGAGCAAAGACTTTCCCTCTAACTGTCTAAGGGCCCTTCTTGGGGCTCAGGGAGGCTGGCCACCAAACACCACACATGCCAGCCTTGAGAAGAGGTGGGTGACTGTGAAGGCAGGGAGTTTCTATGGAAGATAAGACCCCACCCTAAAGCCACAGTTAGCCAGCTGCCACGTGCCTCTGTATGATGGCTTTTCTCCCCTCCTGGGAGCAGCTGGCTTCCATGGCCCACGGTGGCACAATGAGGTGGAGGGACAGAGCCCCAGGTTCTACCAAGTTCAAACAAGACAGTCACTGAAAAGGACAAATGTCCATCTGCAGAGTTTTGTGTATTGGGGCAAGGTACAAAGACACCTGGGTTTCCACTTGCTGCACTGGAAAACTTCTGTGGGGATTTCTAACCTGGGACCTGAGGAGGAGCTCTGAGTCCTGGTGAGGGGTCTGGTCACTTATCCAGTATGTGGAGGCCTTTAGATCTCGTGATTATTCTGCCTTGGTTAAGATATTTCTGACAAGAGCTGGGTGATGGCCCACATCCTTTCAATATGAAGGGGCCACAACACAGGCTCCATCTCATCACTACACAGTGGGTACTGGACCCCCAAGTATGTTGTTGTTGTTTTACCATATTTTTTGTTTGTTTGTTTGTTTGTTTTTCTTTTAGGTTTTTTGAGACAGGGTCTTGCTTTGTGGTTCAGGCTGGCCCTGAGCTCAGCCTCAAACTCACATCACAATCCTCCTGCCTCTGCCTCCCGAGTGCTGGGATTACAGGCGTGAGCCACCACGCCCGGCACTGTGGTAT
>PVIR01007669.1:38613-59957 GCA_004026965.1 Petromus typicus | reverse complement strand
GAAGGGCAGCTTAGCTACAGCATTGTGTGTCTCAACTGTGAGAGCTGCACCTACAAGAATGAAGTCTTCACCGTCCTCTCGCTCCCCATCCCGTCCGAATATGAGTGTTCCCTTCAGGTAGGACTTCTTAACCCTGCGCACTGTGTCTGAGTTCTGGAGACAGGGTCTCACTAAACTGTCTAAGCTGGCCTCAAATCTGAGGTCTTTCCGCTTCAGCCTCCCCAGCAGATGAGACTGCAGGTGTGAACCACTGCACCCAGCCTACCTTTGATACTTTTTCTCTGTGCCCTCATCCCAGTATTGTCTTGGAGCCTCGCTAGGTGTATGGCTAGCTTCCTGCTGCCGATGCACTGTGTGAAGGAAGGAAGCTGGCACGTGGCTTTTAGTGTCAGAGGGTTCAGCCCATGGCAGAAAGATCGTGGCCCAAGAACCTGGCAGGTAAAGCTGCTCATTTCATGGTGGCCAGGCAGTAGGGCGGAGGACAGCACTAGAAGAGGCCAGAGACAGGTACAGACTCCAGGGTGTCGCCTCCGCAGCCCACCCACACACTCCCGGAAGTGTGCACTGAGCCGGTCAAGTGGGTGATTAAGGTTAACTATCACGTCACCTCCCATACACATCTAAAACCACAGTCTCCATGTAAAGGTGATCAGGAATTTATAATTTACCTAACTGCTATCCTGCGTATAACCAAAAATGTACTGATCCTTTCCCCAAGGTCTCAGTAGTTGTGCTTTCCTCAGAAGCCAAGTTAAAGTCTCTGAAACTCAAGGAAAACTCTTAGCCATGACCCCTGCAAAATTAAACACATTGCTTAACCTCAGGGTACAGTGATGAAGGATGAATACTCCCATTCCAGAAACAAGGAACAGAGCGATAAAGAGAACTGAATCAAACCAAGCACAGCCACCACGAAGCCTTGGAGCTCCACGTCCAGCATCCTGGGTACGCGGAGGTGGACGTGACTCCGGCGGGCTTCGGAGTCCCCATCCTGTGCCTTTGCTAGTGTACCCGCACGGCCCCTTCCTGGGCTGGCTCTGTTTATACCCGTCAGCTCCCCTGGTAGAAGGTGGCATCTCCAACTTCTTGGGGTTCCCACAGCACGTTCGGCTTCATTCTCATGATTCAATGCACTTCTCTTCCTGAGGTAGTCCAGCCGCTCAGGCTTCCTCCAGAAATCTCGTGGCACCTCTGTGACGCACAGCTCTGTGTGCCTGTAAGACAGTTGTCACGTGGATGATGCCAAGGTTTGCAGGCAGTAGCCAGGCCTCTCTGGACCTGGCAGCAGCAGCCTTGTGCCCAGATGGCTGAGCACAGTGAAATGGATCCTGGGCAGCAGTGCCCCAGGCAGCCCTTCTCACGAAGGGGCCCAGGGAGTCTCTTAGGCGAAAGGCTTCTCCTTCCACACCTTTGAGGCTATGGTGGGTGGCATCTTCTGACTCCTGAGATACTTTCAGGGCATTATTCTTCTCCCCACTGGTGACTTGGTTTCTGTTTAATGGTGATCATCTCTTCAGTAGCTACATACCCTTTCCTTCTAATTTTACATGTGTTTTCTTTCAGTCCAGAAATTCAAATCTTTGTTTTGTTTTTGCTTTCAATTTTCATTATAAATCTGAAAAAAGCAACTAGCAGTACCCATGCCGCAGCTTGAATGTTGGGCAGACTTGAAATTTCCTGCACTAGAGCTGTCCTCCCATCTCAGGATGTGGGCACGATGCCAGAGTGTAACGTGCATGGTGGTCTCTAGTCCTGTTCCTAACAGCCCCTTGCTGAGACCTTCTGAAGGTGGCCTCAACCATCTGCATTTTTATTAGCATTCTGGTCTTCTGAACTCTGGTTAGAATCACCAAACTCTGCTGACAGCCTTCTAGAGCCTTATATCTCCACACGTTTCCAAATTCCTCCTATAAACTAGTTCCAAATAGTTCTGAACCACAAGATCAAGGACAGTCACAGTAGTGGCCCCACTTAGTAAGACTACTGTGCATTAGCCTTCCTTTTGCTGGAACCAAATACCTGAAATTCACAGGTTCATGAAGAAGTACAGTTCAGATTATGGCCTCTCAGGGTTCAGTCCATGGCCAGTTGCTCCAAGACAGAAGCATCACGGTGGAAGAAAGCTCTCATTGCCTGATCACCAGAAAGTGGCAGGGGACAGCACCAGAAGTGGAAGGGCCAGAGCCAGGTGCCCATACCAGGTGTGGCTTCTGTGAGCCCTTTCGGCAGCCCCCGAGCTCCCGAGCCAGTCAAGTTAATGACTGAGTTGAACCACCATAGAGAGCTGCTTTATGACAAAAAACTAAAGGAAGAAAGCCCAAGATTTGTTTTGAAAAGCAGCTTGTTGGCTAAAAGTCACCACAATTCCTTCCCCCGTGCTGGGACTTGAACCAGGCCCTTGCGCGTGCTAGGCCAACACTTCGCCACTGAGCCCCACCCCCCAAGCGGTGTCTAAACAAGGTGCTGGCCACGTCTGTTGAAAACAAAATCTCATCTCATTAGGTATTTGCAGAAACAGAGGCCTGGCCCGTTGAAGTTTCCTGTGGATGTAGTGCCCAGTATTCCTCTGTTGTGCAGCTTTATCACGGGCAGCCATTCCAAGACCAGAGATGTGGTTTCTGTTTGGTCACCAGATCATGTCGCTGATGAGATGAGTCTTACCAAGCAGCTTCCTGGCATTGTTAGTGAGAATCACAAAGTCTGTATTATTCTGGAATGAGCCAGGAGTGTGCAGCGGCCGGGTGTTCAGGGAGACACCCGTCCCAGACCCGTCTCGCAGCTAAGGCCGTGCCTGGCCCCGCTGGCCGCCCAGGACGGTCACGTGCTTCTCTCCCACAGGACTGTCTCCAGTGCTTCTTCCAGCAAGACACACTGACCTGGGACAACCAAACCCTCTGTTCCTGCTGCGGGACCAAGCAGGAGACAGCCGTGAGGGCCAGCCTTTCCAAAGCACCCAAAATCATTATTTTTCATTTAAAAAGGTATTGATTTTTGACAATGTGTGGGCAGATATTTTTGAACAGCTTTATAGAGATAGAATTCACATGTCAAAAAATTGGCCATTTAAAGCAAACAACCCAGTAGTCTTTGGTGTACTACATTATTAATTCCTAAAACTGTGTTATGTGTGTGTGTGTGTGTGTGTGTGTGTGTGTGTGTGTGTATATATATATATATCTCAAAGTCAGCCACTGTTTCAATTTTTAATTTATAATTCATTGGCATCAGTTACATTCACAGTGCTGGGCACTGGTTACTACCTTTTCCAAATCCTATTACCCCAGACAGAAACTGTCACCATCAAGCAATAACTCCACATTCTCCCTCTCCCCATTCGCCCTCCTACCTACTTCTTGCTTATTCTAAGTATTTCATATTAATGGCCTTATGTAGTTGGATGTGGTAGTGCATGTGTATTATCCCAGAACTGGGAGGCTGAGGCAGGAAAACTTCTGTGAGTTCCAGGTCAGCCTGAACTACATAGCAAGACCTGGTCTCAAAACTTTTTGTCTGGCATATTTCACTCAGCATTATGTTCAGCATTCCCATTCACAGTAGCATCAAGAAAAATTAAATGGATAGGAATTAACCTAACTAAAGAAGCAAAGACCTCTACAATGAAAACTATAGTAGCCTGAAAAAGGACATCAGGAAACAGAAAGATACTTCTTGTTCCTGGATGGACAGAACCAATATCATCAAAAAAGTCACATTTCCAAAACTGTTATATTTAGAATCAGATTAGATTAGATTTAGAGTAATCCCCATCAAAATACCCACAGCATTCCTCACAGGGCAGACAGTCCTAAAATTCCTACCACCCAGAAGAGGCCATACACACGCTCCTCCCGCACACTGAGCACCGGTCTGTCAAGACACCGCCTCCTAGAGACACGTCCTCAGCAGAGGGAGGCAGGTGGGCGGGCGGGCAGCAGCTCCCCCATAGCTTGACATCATTGGAAACTGCCATCTACTTCAAACATGGATCATACAGAACCAGAATTTGATCCACCAAAGGCACAGGGATGGAAAACCGATACAAGGTTATAGTGGTTCCAGCACCTGCCGAGCAAGTGCAAAGGCCTAGGTTCGATCCCCGGTAACCACATACAACAGGCCTGGTGACTCATGCCCATCAGCAATCAGTACCACATACCACAGTGCTGGGCGTGGTGGCTCACATCTGTAACTCCAACTCAGGAAGCAGAGGCAGGAGAATTGCTGAGTTCAAGGCTGAGTTCAGGACCAGCCTGAACTACAACAACCTGTCTCAAAAAACTAAAAAAAAAAAAAAAAAAAAAAAATGTGTATTGGACTCTCCAGTTCCTCTTGTTTTGGTAGTACAGATGCAACACTTTGTATTGCTGGCATTTAGGACAAGTCGTGTGTAATTAAGTATTGGCTTTTTAAGTATAAACATGCAAATTATATCTGTGTCTATATTCCCATAGTCGTCCTGAAATGCCCTTTGTGTGTAGTAAGGTTTCCCGACCCAGGTCCTGCTGGCAGTGGTATGTGCTCCCGTGCACAGAAATATGTTCAGGAATGAGCCGCTGAGACCATATCAGAAAGCTGCTGCACAGCAGAAATATTTGAGCAAAATGCAACCCAAGTTTTGTTTTACTAGCAGTTCCTCAGACAGAGCACTCATATCCAACTTTAAAAGCTTGGACAGCTCAAAACACCCAATCAAATAATAAAGAGAAATTAACAGAAACTTCATGGAAGTACAGATGGCCAAGAAATACATTAAGAAGTGCTCAACATCTCTGGCCATTAGAGAAATGCAAATTGGAAGAACACTGAGATTCCACTTTGCCGTACAAAGAATGGCCACTGCAGGTGGCCATGGCTCCTCCCCTCCCCAGTGACTGAGGTCACCACGTAGCCAAGACTGGCCCGACTTGTGGCGGTCCTCCTGCCTCGGCCTCCTGGGTGCTAGATTACAGGCACAAACACCTCACTCCCCTTGGATGTGGGGCTTCCAGGCATTTAGATGAGGGCGAAGCGGTCTGAACCAGACCACCCCGAGTTGTGCGTCGAAGCCCTCCAGGCTGCAGGCGGCACCGAGCGTGGTCTGGCGTTCCCCCACGAGTCACGCACCCCTTCTCGCCAGGTTTGACATCCAGGGTCAGATGAAGAGGAAGCTGAGAACCAACATTCACTACCCGCTCACTAACCTGGACCTCACGCCTTACATCGGCACCCTCTTCCGGAAGCACCCAAAATACAACCTCTGTTCGGTGGTGGTGAGTACAGTCCTAAGGTCGCTAAGCACAACACACTTCAAAAGGAAACTGGAAGTTTTGTTTTCAGTCTGTACACTTGGTAACTCAGTTTTCCCCATACCCTCCTTCTACCCAGGGCCCTTGCCTGCAGACGTGTGCCCAGACCTTTTTTGAGTGACAGGGTCTCACTAAGTCACTCAGTCGCTGAGGCTGGGCTCAAATTTACAGCCGTCCTGCCTTAGCCTCACAGAGTGCAGGGATCACAGGTGTACACCTGCGTGCCCAGCTCCCTGAGGCCCCTGCGGCCTTGATCGAGCCCCGCTGTGGTGCTGCACCGGCGGGCTCTTCACCTGCTGCTTGCTGTTTGCGCAAAGGCTCTGCCACGGGGGCCCCAAGGCACATTTCCAGGGGGCCCGCAGCCTCTCCCGCCACTCCTTTTAACTGTCCCAGTCTGTCTGGGTTCTTTCCTTGCAGCAGCAATAGTAACACTGAAGGGTGATCACAAAATACGGTGAATGTTGAAAATGTAAAGCTTTAATTACTATAAAACACACAGCGATGAATGCCCTCACCTCTGCCCTCCCTCCGACTGAACACACCCACCCCGCCACTCTGGAGACTGTTACAGGGTGGGGTGAAAGACCTGCTAACTGCTGCCTGGTGCCTGGCGTAGAGGCCAAGGTCACAGGGACACAGCACTGTGTCCTTGTCCACTTAGGCGCCAGGTTTGGCACAGGGCAGTGGCAGCAGCTGCAAGCCCACCTCTGCCCTTTATTCTATCCAGGCTGTAAGTTTTTGGGGAGGTACCACCGACACCCTGGTGGGGCCCCCCACTGGGCCAGTCACTGGACTGATGCAGTTGTCACAGCTGTAATACACCTGTCACACTGAGTCCGCACTCATACAGTTCACATCGGCTACCCCGAGAAGCCCTGCCTTGGAGCGCACGAGGCTCTGGGGGCACAGCACTCGGGACAGAGGACTCGGGAACCGCTTCAGGGCGGCAGGAACATGGGATCCAGTGTGTTTGAAGTGGGGGAATATTCAGAGGATGATTAGTGGCAATGTCTTTTACTGTAATAATTTTTAAAATTGAATATTCATTATATTTTTAGCATAATTCATATGTGGCTTAGAGTTAACAGATGCTTGTCTGTATATGTTGTCAAAGCGGAACAGCCATTTTCTTTTTTCTTATTTTATTCCACGTTTGCAGCACATAATGATTACATTCACTGTGGGGGTTGTGCCCGACACATTGCAGTTCTTTTCCCCTTTTCCTCCTCTTTCTACCCGCTCCGCCTGTGTCACGTTCGCGTGGGTATCTTGTAAGTCCTTGTAGAGCTAACTGTCGCACATACTGAACAGATGAATATTGAGGCCAGCGGGCCGAAAGACAGCACATAAGACCACTGTACTAAATCCAGATACTGTCTGGACTGCGTTTCAATAATTTTTTTTCTTTCTTTTTCCCTGTCTTGTCTTTTGCACTTTATCTATATATTGAGCTTCTCATATAAGACAAACCACGTGATATTCAGGCTGCGTGTCCGATTTCCTCCCCGTCATGGTCTCAAGACCTCGTCTTCCTGCACGTAACTCTGCATTGCCCTTTATGGCAGAGCAGCACTCTGTGGGAAACCCGTCTCTCCACTTCCAGGATGCAGCTGCCACGAACTGTGCTGCGTGGGGGCCTCGGGTGTTATGTTCGGGCCTTTCAGGACGACACCTGGAAGGGGACCAGCTGGATAAATGGAATTCCCACTTGGAGGCCTTTGAGAGGTCTCCATACTTACTCTCATAGTGCCTTACTAGTTGTAGTCTCACCAGCAATGACGTGTTCTTTCTCTTCGACAGACCCCCGGCCTTTGTGGGTTACTTCTTGACAGTAGGCGTTCATTCTGCAGTAAGATGGAATCTCAGTATTGTTTTAATCTGTGTCTCTCTAATAGCTAGAGATGTTGAACATTTTTTCATGTATTTGTTGGCCATTTGTATTTCTTAATCTGGAATGTGTCTATCCATTTCAGATGCCCATTTTTTGACGGAGTCTCTAAATCTGGGTGGTCTGATATTTTGAGTTCTTTGCATATTCCAGGTATCTAGGCCTTTGTCTGACTAGTAGCTGGCAAACATTTTCCCTTTCTATAACTTGTCTCTTTACATTGTTGGTTGTCTCCTTTTTCAGTATGGTATGATCTCATTTGCTGCCTCTTGGTACCATTCCTTATGCCACCGGGCAGAACGCCCATTCTCTGTACGTGCTGTTCCCTCAGGTATTTGAAAACAGCAGTTTTAGTTCCTTGAGTGCTTCTCAAATTACTGGTTTCTAGAAAGACTTTAAAAAATTATTCCATGTTTCAGGCACAGAAAATGGAATATTCATTACTCTCAACTTAGATTAAAAACCAGGTATCACAGATAAAACCAAAGTCCGTGTATGTGTAATGGTTCCGATGTGGCAGAGAATCACACGCCTTCTGGCACCTCACGCGTGTGCAGCGCTGTGCTCACGTGTCTGTCACTTACACAGCTGGCACCTTGTGTGTTTGCCCATCTGTTACCCAGTGTGGTGTGTTAAATCAAGCTGGTTTTACCCCATCACTATTCTGTGTGTGCAACTGACACCTGAAAATTTACTCTTAGCTATTTTGAAATATACATTATTTTGATTAGTCACCTGTGTGATCTCAAAAACTTGTTACTGTCCTAAAAGTTGGTACCTTGTCCAGCAACTTCCTGTTATTTGTCTCTTTTTTTGATGAGCTTGGCTGTTTAGTTAAATGAGATCATGCGGTTCCTGTCTTCCCATGCCCGGCTCATGTCACTTAGTACAATGTTCTCCAAGCCCTCCGTCTGGTTTGCAAATGGAATTCTCTTTTTTATGACTGAGTAGTATTTTGTGTGTGTGCACCACATTTTTCTTTATCCAATCAACAGTCACCTCGCTCAACTGCAGGTTTTGCTGTTGGGAATTGTTATGTCTTGTGTGTAGATGCCCCCCAAGCCTCTTCCAGTCATGGTGGGGCTTCTGAAGCTGGATGGGTCTAGAACGCGTGTCCTGGAATCCAGCGTCTGATGCTAGGATTAAGAGAGCGAGTGCCACCCACCCTAAGGGGAGGCGAGATGAGGTGCAGGAGACAGAGAGGCTGGGCGCTGCTTGCTTGCTGCTTGCCGTTTTTCTTCCGCCTGCTCTGCCAAGCCCTCTTCCCGCCACCCTGCCTTGGAGCCAGTTGATTATGGACAGAAACCTCTACAGACTGGGAGCCAGATAACTTCTTCCTCCTCTAGACTCTGAGTGTTGAGCATTTTTACTTAACTATCCGAAAAATAAGACACGTAAGACACGGCTTGTGCTATAAAACACACACAGGAGGGAACATTTCCTTTCACTAAAGAACTTTAGCTCTGCCAACCTGCATCGCACTGGCATGACTGGCACGTACAGTTTAGTTTCAGCTTTTGAGAAAACCCCCAACGTTCACACTCCCACCACCTGCGTGCAGCGGCCTCGTCCACGTGCTCACTGTGGTGTAGCAACTTCATCATTATCTTCCCCCGCTATTTCTCCTTCCCCCATCTTCCTTTCTTCTTTTCCTACTTTTTCTTTCTCCTTTCCTTCCTTCTCCCACCTCCTCCTCCTCCTCTTTGATACTGGGGAAGGTTAAATCCCAGGGCCTTTGCCTTAATCAGCATCCTGAGACCTTTATTTAAACTTCCTTTTCAGTGAGATAGCCCTGCCCAAGTCTGGGTTTACCTTCTGATCCTGCCGCCTGGTCACCAGGCCTGCCTCGTGATCATCTTTTTGATAATAGCCATTTTTGGAAGAATGAGGTCATTGTGGTTTTAACTTCCACTTCCCAGTGGTCAGTGATGCTGAGTATTTCCGTATGAACCTGCGTGCCATTTATATGTCTTTTGAGAAATAACTGTTCAGCACCTCTACTCATTTAAAAACTGAGATTCTTTTTCTTACCCTTGAGTTGCTCGTACCCTTTTTATATTTTGGATATTAACCCCTTTATTCCTAGGATGTTACTTTGCTTTTAGGTTATGTTAAATTCTTTTTTGTCAAATGTTTTTTCTGTGATGATCCAGTGACTTTTAGCCTACATTCTATGTATACAATGGGCATAATCTTTCTTGCATCCCTGGCATGAAACGAACTTGGCCATAGATATGACTGTCTTTACAGTCGGGGGGACTGAACCCTCAGCCTTTGCACTGAACTACCACACAGCCCTTTAAAAAAAAGAAATTTTAAAAGTTTTCATCTTGGGCTTGCCAAGTCGCTGAGTTGCCCAGGCTGGGCTTGAACTGGAGATTCTCCTGCCTCACCCTCTTTAGTAGCGGGGACATAACAGCCTGGCTTTGAATTTGATCCCCCCCCCTTTTGGCCATTGGATCTTGCTATGTACTTCCAGCTGGCTTTGTTTTTTAGTTTTGCTATGCATTTCAGGTGACCTCAAACTGGAGGCAATCTTCCTGCCTTGGCCTCAGGAGTGTTGGGATTACAGGCGAGCTCCACCATGCCTAGCTCAGGCTGGCTTTGAACTCACTGTGTAGATCAGGCTGGTCTCAGATTTGAGGGGATCCACCTGCCTCGGCCTCCTGAGTGCCAGGATTACAGGAGTGCATCACTATGCCCGCGTATGTTTATTTTCAGCAAGGATAAAGCCTGCAGTTTGTTCTTACTGTTTCCTTGTTAGATTTTTGTAACAGGATGACACTGGCCTGACAGGGTCAGTATGGTAAGCAGGTGTTGACCATGTCTGTGATCCCAGCACTCTACAGGCAGAGGTAGAAGGATCGCCAGAGTTCAACGCCAGCCTGAACTACAAAGTGAGATCCCATCTCAAAAAACCAAGTTTGGTAAAATTCAACAGTGAATTTTGGCCTGGGCTGTTTTTGTTTTAAATCAATCAGTACTAAAAAGTCTCATTATCATTCAGTTTTTTTGTATCTTCTTGGTTCAACTTTGATAGATCTTACATGTATGAAATCTGCCCATTTCTTCTAAATTTTCCATTTTTTTAGCATATAGTTTTTCAGAATCCTTAGTGATCCTTGTAACATCTCCTTTCTTATCTTTAATCTGTTGGAGGAGGTGTCTTTTTTTCCCCCCGTGGTTAGTCTAGGTAAAGATTTGCCAGTTTTTTCAAAGCACAAGCACTTTCATTCATCTTTGCATTTCCTGTTAGACTATTTGCGCTCTGATCTTCTTTTCCCTGCATTAGTTTTGGGTTTGGTTTCTCTTTGCTTTTCTGAGTCCTTGGGATGCATCATGAAATTGTCTGACATTTTGGTCTTGACATAGGCACTCAATGCAGTGAACTTCCGTCATTACTGCTTTTGCTCTGTTCCACAGGTTTTGGTGTATTGTTTCTCATTTATGTGAAGAAAATTTTAAATTTCCCTTCTGATTTTCTCCTTGACTCACTATTCATTTAAAGTGTGTTTGGTCTCTGTGTAACTATATTATTTTTCTTGTTGACTTTGAGCTTTAGTCCATTGAGAATCAGAAAAGATACAAAATATGATTTCAAGGATTTTTCATTTTTCCCTTTAGGGGGCATTTAAGATTTGTTTTGTGACCTAACATATAGTCCATTCTAGAAAAAGTTCTCTGCACTAATGAAAAAAGTATATTCTACAGTTTTTAGATTGAATGCTTTTTAAATGGTAAGTTTATTTGGCCTTAGTCTGGTTTAACTTATGGTTCTCTGTTGAAAGTTTGTGACTTGATCTATTTGCTGATAAAGATGGACAATAAAATCCCCTGTGGCTGCTAAAGAGATGATCACCATTAAAACAGAGTACTTAGTCCATGGACAAGAAAGCTGCCTTGAGGCCTCTCAAGAATTACCAAGAGCCCCCGTCACAGGCCTAAAGCTGCAGAAGCGCCAGGGCTTGTTTGTTTGTTTAGGGGTTAAGTTTGTTTTGAGACAGGGTCTGGCTTTGTAATTCAGGCTGGCCCTGAACTCACTATGTAGCCCAGGCTAGCCTTGAACTCCGCAGTCCTCCTGCCTCTGCCTCCCAAGTGCTGGGATTACAGGCGTGAGCCACCAAGTCAGGCAGAAGTGTCCGTTTTCTAGGAGAGCTCCTGGGACTCCCTCTTGAGAAAAGCCTTTAGCGAACTGATGCCCCATGATTTGCTTCACCCTGCTCAGGCATCCAGGCACTCGAAGGCTGCAGCTTCCGCGGGCCAAGGGGCCTGGCTGCTGCCCAGTATTGGCAAACTCTGGTGTCCATGTCACTGCTTTTTCAGAGGCGCAGAATACAAGAGTCATGGAGTTAGGGAGGCTTTTATGCAGACTTTACAGGGCGGCCTGGGAGGCTGGGCAAAGAGCTCTTGAGAGGGGGATGCACGAAGTTGTGGGAGTGAAGCTAAAGGTTCGGTGAAGGACCCAGGAAGCCGAAGATGCCAGGGACATGGAGCCACCAAGGAGGAAAGCTGCGAGCTTTGACAGAGCCAGCCTGGAAAGCAACGGGGGCGGGGGGGCGCTGACCACACCTCTGGGGCGCACGCCTCACCCCGTACCCAAGATGCTGGTCCGGGAGCCCAGGCTTCCTGTTTGTCCTGCTGTACTTTGGTCTTGCGTTGGCGCTGTTCTTTTCTTCCATTCATCATTTGGAATGGGAATGTTTACTCTGCTATTTACTGTACTTTGGGATTGTATACTCTTATTTTTATGAGGGGGGGGGTCACAGCTAACACTTTGAGTTTGGGGAGATTTAGGACTTTTTAATGATGCTGGCACTATTGAGACTTCCGGGAAGGGATTATGGTTTTCTACTTGTACATGGTATAGTATCACGTCATATGGAATTATGAGCTGGTGGTTTTTGAATATTAAGTATGGCTGAAAAGACGGATTGAGCTGACAAGGAATGGGATGTGACAGATGTGGTGTGTCAAGTGGATTGGTGTGAGAGCTGCCCAGGGTAGGAGGAAGAACTTTTGATGTCTGGGTGGGTCAGGAGGCGGCCAGATTACATCTCTCTTGCTTGTGGCTATCAGGGATTTTGTCCCAACGGTGGAGAGGGTAATGTATTCTCTTGTGCATTATTTCTCCTTCCTTTATTCATTTAAATTGTGGCACACATTGCAGTCATCATTTAAGTGATACTTTTGAGACAGGGTCTCACTTTGTAGTTCATGCTGGCCCTGAGCTCACTCTAGCCCCAACCAGCCTCAAACGCACAGCAGTTCGCCTGCCTCTACCTCCCGAATGCTGGGATTACAGGTGTGAGTCACCACAGCTGGCGTTCTATGTGGTACCGGGGATTGAACTTGGGACCTTGTGCTTACAAGGCAGACAGTGGAACTACTCAACTAAACCCCTAGCCCCAAGATTTTTGAGGCAGGGTCTTGTTCTTCCACTTAGTATCCCAGAGTGGCCTCAAATGCTCTGCAGTCCTGCCTCCGCTTCCCAGCAGGTGGGATCACAGGCATGAGTTACAACACCTGGCACTGTGATACGTGGTACAGGGGACTGGGGGACTGAACTCGGGACCTTGTGCTTACCAGGCAGACGCCAAAACCACTGAGCCCAAATTCTAGTCCTGGCCCAAGTGTATTAAATTTTCATTCACTTTTAAGTCATTTTCCCATCACTACTCCACTCATGGTAATTTTCCTGGCTTCATTTTTGTAGTTTATTCATTCTCTAATTCTTTGTAACCACTTAGTCTTACCACTATTAACTTTTCAGTATTATAATTTACATTTCTAGGCCGGGGAGTTAGCTCAGTGGTTCCGGCGCCTGTCTTGCAAGCGCAAGGGCCCGGGTTCGATTCCCCGGTAACCACATAACGATACTGGGTGTGGAGACCCACACCCAGCAGCAACCAGTACCACATAGCACAGTGCCGGGCGTGGTGGCTCACACCTGTCATCCCAGCACTCGGGAGGCAGAGGCAGGAGGATTGTGATGTGAGTCTGAGGCTGAGCTCAGGGCCAGCCTGAACCACAAAAGCAAGACCCTGTCTCAAAAAACCTAAAAAAAAAAAATAATAATAATAATAATTTACATTTCTAGAAGTTGTTTTTCAGTAGTTTCCATCTCCAACATTTTCAGTAACTTTAAATATACTTTACTCAGTCTCTACTTGATAATCTTGCTGTGTGTAGTGACCTTTTCCTTGTGGGGAACTGTTTGAACTGTGTGCTCACTTTCCTCTGGTTTTATATGCGGGCATCTTTTGTAGCTGATTTAAGGTACAGTTCTCTTTGGCTGAGTACCAGAAACTGAATCCCCAGAGGTGAGAAGGCAGGTCAGAAATCCCCAGGTCCTAGCCAGCTACACTGTCCCAGAGGGGCCTTGTTCCCATATCCTTTCATGCAGTCCGTCTGATCTCAGTCCAGCTTGTCTCCTCTCCTGACTGAAGGACTCCTGGTGACCTCTCCAGCCCAAGCACCCTGGCTAGAGGCCAGCACCTGCCGTTCCTTCCAGGCAGTCACAGGTGCCACCCACACCATGCTATTTCCTGTGAACTTTCAGGTCAGCTGAGCATCTGAGGGGTGTTTGTTTATTCAGCACCCTGACAAGCCTTTCGGAGTAGGTCACCGTCAGAGTCTGGAGATGGAAAGATGCTTGCCTTCTCTCATGAATTACGTGACGCCCAGCTGTGCCCTCCCATTCAGGACAGAGCGTTCCCCAGGGATGCCGCAGTGTCCGGCTCCCTTCGGCACACCTCAGTCCTGACAGCCTGGAGATGTTTCTGTGAGATACAGAGGTGAGAGGTGGAGGAGATCAAGGCCCCACGCGCCTCAGTGCTGGTTATTAATACATATCCGCTAACAGCTGTGTGAGGTTGGTCTGTTAAACAGACCAACAAGACCAGAAGCTCAGCAAGGTTAAATACCTTCTCCAAAGTCACTGTATTCATAGTTGGAACTGGCTATGAGAAGTCCTTTTCCTCATGGGCAGGAGAATAAGCATTTCAGGTCTTGCAGGTTGCAGGGCTTGTTTATTCAGTTTAGTCAATTCTGAAGCATTTAAGGAGCCACTGGAGAAGAGTGAAAGCTCCTGGGAAATGGGCACGTCTGTGTCCCCACACTACCACCACCGAGGCTTGATTTCATGTGACGAAGTATGCTTGGAGTTTTCAATCATATACACATGTGAGGTCAACTGCTACTCACCGGTGATCCACACACGGGCAGCAGGCAGGATCTGGCCCTGGTTTGCTGACTGCTGTTCTACACCACACTCTGTTCTCACAAGTCAGGCTTCCTGTCCTGGCTCAGGAAAGACATGGATGAAAGAGGATGGGGCTGGGGATGTAGCTCAGTGGCACCATTGCTTGCCTGGCACACACAAGGTCCTGAGCTCAATCCCCAGTACAGAGGGAAAAAAAGTCAGTGGTATACTCCTAGAACTCCCGCACTCACGAGGCAGAGGCAGGAGGATACATGGTGAGTTCAGGGCAGCCTGAAGTATACAGCTAGACCCTGTGTCCACTCCCCACCACTCAACTGTGTGGGACAGGGCTGTTGCGAAGCCAAGCTGACTGGAGGGCTCAGTGTACTATCCCTTCACACTTCGCTGTAGCGATGCGTCAGTGTCCTGTCTTATTCCAGTGTTAAGGATCCTTTCTTGCGACTTGGGCTGTATTTAGAACAAAACTATGAGTTACTACTATCTATTACAAAATGTCTTTTAGTACAGCACGTGCTCAGTGAATATTAACTGACAGGTATTAGTGGCTGTGTGGTGTGTAAGCAGTTCCAGAGAAACCAAAGCCAGCGGCAGGCAGGCGGTGTGTGTGACTTAACACAGTTACCATTTCCTGTGAATTTAGTAAGGATGAGTCCCAGGTTCCAGGCCTTGTCTCTGTTCTGGCTTTGGAGCTGCCGCAGCTGCACTGTAAGCACTAAGCCCACCTTTCCTTCCTCTCATAGAACCACTTTGGCGACCTGGATGGCGGCCACTACACTGCTTTCTGCAGGAACTCTGCCACTCAGGCCTGGTACAGCTTTGATGACACTCGGGTCAGTGAGATTCCAGACACTTCGGTTCAAACTGCCACCGCGTACCTCCTGTTCTACAGCTGCCAGCCCTTCTCTAGACCTACGCAGAGACGCAGGAGCTCGTCAAAGGCTACTCCCTAAAAACTGTGAAATATAAGGGATCAGAAAGAGGTGGTGAGGCATGGCTTCATCATTAAACTCTTCGAGCTCACTTGTACCGCTGTGTCTTTTTGAGACAGGGTTTCCCTTTGTAGTTCAGGTTGGCACTGAACTCGCTGTGTAGCCCAGGCTAGCCTCAAACTCAGCAATCCTCCTGCTTCTGCCTCCCTAGTGCTGGGATTACAAGTGTGAGCCCCCACACCCAGCATTGTGATGTGTGGTTACCGGGATCGAACTTGGGATCTTGTGCTTGCAAGGCAGATGCCAGAACCACTGAGCTAAATCCCTGGCCCGCCACTGTGTCTTTTAATTTTTTTTTTTTTTGAGACAGGGTCTCACTATGTAGTTCAGGCTGGCCCTGAGCTCAGCCTGTAACTCATCACAGCAATCCTCCTCCCTCTGCCTCCTGAGTGCTGGGATTACAGGCGTGAGCCACCCCGCCCGGCACTGTGGAATGTGGTACTGATTGCTGCTGGGGTGAGTCTCCACGCCCAGTACGGTATGTGGTTACCGGGGGATCGAACATGGGGCCCTTGCGCTTGCAAGACAGGCGCTGGAACCACTGAGCTAAATCCCCGGCCCTGTGTCTCTTAATTCTTACCTGCAGCCTCTGAGATATGGCTACTGCAGAGAAGATGGGTCTTGGCTTGCAGATAAAGCAAGGTATAAATAATACAAAGCTGGGGGGGTTGCCTTGAAGCACTGGATTCTATAGTGAGTTCATGTTTCAATGTTTATTCTTGTGGATTTCTATCATGAGCTATCTCAGTTATATGTACTCAAAAAAGTTTTAAAAATGTTTTGACCAAATCTCACTGTGCAGGTTCAGGCTGGCCTTGCACTCACCTTGTAGCCCAGGCTGTCTGTCTTCAAACTCATGGTACTCTTTCTGCCCCAGCCTGGGATTATAGGTGTGTGCCACCACACCTGCAGCACTTCATGGAGCTACTTGCTCGCCCCTGGCAGCTCAGTGGTAGAGCCCTTGCCTACCATGTACAAGGTCTGGGTTTGAGCCTCGGTACTGGGAAAATTTTTTTGTTCAAATGGCTGTCAGCTGTGTGTGTATGTGTGAGATGCCGGGGATTGAACTCGGGACCTTGCACCTGCCAGGCAGAGACAGTGCCACTGAGCTGCATCCCTGGCCCTCTGTCAGCTTTGAACGTGACCTGAAAGCATTGAACTGATGGTCAATTAGCCAAGACTCCAACACATTTTCAGCTAGCTACGCAACAGTAAAACCCAGTCTCCTGCCCTCTGTAAGGGCACACACATGGCCACAGAGCAGACCCACTCGTATCACTTCACAGGGGCACTGATTTGAAGCCAGGCTCCCAGCGCCCGCGTCCTTCTGCGAAGATGGCTCAGCACACCCTGCTCTGCTGTCAGGCCTGACTCCTGCCCTCCCACCATGTCTTACCTCTCACTCCCAGAGCTCAAGATCACAAATGCTGCATGCGGTTCTGGCGCCACACGAGAGGAAGAAAGGAATCGAGTCCGGATCCACGAGGATTAGGGAGGTAAACTGAGAAGCGAAGTGGTGGGTACGGCGCGGGTGGGACGTGTGGATAACGTGTGCGACAGGCCGGCTACAGTCCAAGACCACCACAGCCCCCGTCCTTTAGTGACCAGACACCAGTGAAGACAGAGACTTACAGGGTTTTAAATTACTGTTTCTCATTAAGATTTTAATGTAGTAATGAGATTCTTATTTTTAAAAAATTAAAGAAAGTTTCCATTTATTTTTTAGGATAAAGATTTAGTGCACAAATACAGCCCAAAGCCAACAGAAAAATAGCTTTGCCCTGTTGTTTCCCTAAGAAAGCACTGCAGTTATTCAGGATAGGCCCAAAAGACAAACAAAAATGCAGTCCTGTGAGCTCTGGGCTTCACAAAAAGAACACGCAAACTATGTACATCGATCTGATGTGCAAGTGTGCAATAAATATGTACACATACATTCCTACCTGCTTTCCATCACTCTAGAGTACTGCAGCAGATCAAGCTGGGGTTAGAAACGTGGAAAGGCCATAACAGTGAGAAGGAATAGGAAGGTTACAGTGGTTCTTCAACCAGTAGTATAATAATGCTTTGCTAGTTAATTATCTTAGCTTTGGAGCAGACTAAAAAAGTTGTTTTGAAATAACTGTACCTGTAAGGGATGCATACTGCGATACTGGATAGCGCGTCTCGTCAGTTCCGGTGGCAGCGCGGGCCTGGGTGACTGAGCGCTGGGAACACAGCTCCCCGGCCTAGGATCCTCTACGCAGTCAGCTTGCTACCTATGCTGTCATAAGCACTTCGGGAGTTGTGTCGCTGAGCTTTTGAGAACCTAACTCGCTCGTCACCTACATCTCCCTATGTGGCTACATCAGCTGCTCGTGGTCCCAGTGAAGTATAAAACAGAATATATGCTGCTGATGACTTCACAGAAGAAACGGAGATATCAGAGACTTCGTGATCATCAAACTTAAACCACCGCTGTCTTGCTGCATTTTTACAATAAGCAGTGTAGTGGCCTCCATCCAGCCCGCCATAGTGATTCTGCAAAACAAGATGTAGGCCGATGGGAACAAAACCAGTCATTTCTGTCACGTGCTGGTCTCTTCACTTGGGTGCTAAGGAGCCACTTGAAACTCCTGTCTAATATCGTTTGCTTTGGACAGAAAGTCTTTAGTTGAAGGAGATACTTACTGAAACAGAAAACAAGTTGTACTTCTTCAGACTGTTCTTTGGACCAATAACATACTGTGACAAATCAAGATTTTCCAGTGGGAAGTCCACAGATGTCTGTAACTTCTGCTTCCACCTGCCATCGTAGGAGAAACTGCGGAATACAACATCACAGAAGTTACACTTGGAGAGGGCAGGATAAAGCCTCACTCATTCTACAGCTGGATTTTCAGCCATGACCTTAAAGCGCATTTCCAATCAGAGAATTTCAGTAATGGAAGGACCTTTCCATTACACAAGGATGCTAAGGTGGTGAGAATGACATAGCCAAGGTCCATTAGCGCGGAGAGCCAGGCCAGCAAGGGCCCCGACGCCTCTGCAGCCTAGACATGCTGGACAGGGCTTCTCCGGAGGCAAGGCGGGAGAGCCCGAGGAGAGCTGCTCTCGAGCAAGCCTGTACCTGTGGGGAAACCAGAGCCCGACACTGACCACAGCCGCCTCGGGATCAAAGTAATGGCATCCAACTGCAGCACACAGGGACTGACCTACAGGGGGTCAGCCTATAGGAGTCAACCACTTGCCCACTGAGCTACATTCATGGCCCCTGAATTAGTTTAAAAACTGCATTCCATTCTGGGGTAAGATGGTAGGACAGAAGTATCCTTTGTGTGAAGTTGTGGGTGAAAAATTAAGATGTACAAGTAAGAAACTATAAGGGGTGGTCAAAATATGAAGTGACTATTTAAGATTTTAAGATGTATCACACGGTGAAAGACCCTGCCATTAATCCCCTCAAAATCCTCCCCCTCATTCTGATCACGTGTATCCCCTCTGGCCACTTCCTGAAGCAGCTCTGGAGTCCTGTTCCCTGAGTGTCTTTATGAGGGATGATTTAAAAAATACTCTGCATGCTGCTGCCAAGTGCCATCCAAGGGAAGGGCAGCTCAGAAGACATGGCTTCATCCACCTTCTTCACCAGCTCGGGCACTGTGCAACTTCTCGCTCTTCCCTGATGTCAAACTGGTCACGTAAGATCAACATTCTGAATCCATCGGGACGTGGAGAGGGACAGGACAGCACAGCTCTCAGGAAAAGAGGCTCCAGAGCTGCTTTCAAAAGTGGCCAGGCCCACGAGACAGGTGTGTTCAAAGTGAGGGGCACTGTTCTGAGGGGGTTTCTAGGAAGGTGTCTTTTAGTGCAATGAATTTTAAAACTTAAAACATTCACTGTAGTTTTCAATCACACTTCACATATTCTAAGGAAAGAAAGAGGAAGAGGTGACAAGAAAGCTACGCAGTGTGTAAAGGCAACAGAGAGAAGCACAGAGCAGCCCCCAGCACTAACCCTGAGGTGTGGAGGTTCCGGTTCAGTGGGAGACGATGACCTCTGGGTAAACACGTGACCAGCCCCACTGGCGGAGGGCAAAGGCCAGTGACTGCAAGCTGTGACTCAGCAGTGCTACTGGCTGTGACTGGCCACTTGTGTGGCACAGGCTACTACCGGTCAGAAGCACACTGAAGTGCTGGCTGTGGGGCTGGCTGCTGTGGCCATGCGCCATCTTGGCAGGCTTCCGGTTTGGGACTGACTGACAGTAGGGTCCAGAAGGCACAGAATAGGCTGCAGAGCCCTGGGGACGTGGCAGCAACAGGGATCGAGGCTGTGGAGGTCTCTGTGGTGCACGTGCTGGAATTAAGGCCCAGGCAGGGACAGACTGCCCAATCCTCCTCCAAGTATGACCGGCCCAGGGCCGTGGCTTCCCTGCTACCAGCATGTCTAGGCTGGGCAGCCCGGACACTTGCCACAGCTCTGGGCACACACGAGGCTGGCTGGGGGGAGGCCAGCTCAGTGGCTACCCTGCACGCACAGGAACAAACCCCGAAAGGTCCTGCCTGGGAGCCCGTGTGGTGCCAAGTGAAGTGTCGAGGAAAACAGTACCAGAGGCCCAGGTGTGGCTCCTGCTGCTCCTCCCCCTAAACACAGCTGTCAGAAAAAGCACCACTGAGCCAAGCACCTGGGCACAGAGGGCTTTCCTTCTACTTTTTTTTTTTTCCCCATTTACTTGTTTTAATCTGTGATTTTTACCTGATCTGTTTTTACTTGGATATTGTTTTTTTCCTTCTTTGTAAAAAAAACACTTGCTGCTGTTTCTACTGTTGCTTTTCTACCCACTCAGCTTTATTACTTGATCTTGCATTACTTGTTAGCCGTTGTTTGTTATTGCTGCTTTTCCCAGTGTGTCAAGATCTGGTTTGTCAGGGTCACTACTGCAGACGGTTTCTTCCTGAGAGCAGAGGGGTCAAGCCCTCCAGCAGGCTGGTCACTCAGAAGACCCTCATGTCCATTCCAGCAGATACACGGCACTCACGACGAACACAGGAAGCAGGAAAACAAAGCGCTGCAACTGCTCCACATACCCGTGATGCCTTGGTGACTAAGCGCAAAGTCAGCAAAGCAGATGAAACACCAAAGAATCGAACAGTCTGATTTTTAAAATGATTAATGACATCAAAGAGGACAATGCAGGATATGAAGAAGCATTCCCGCAACGAAAAGGATTCTGGGGAAGACCCAGACAGAAATCTTGGCGATAAGCGACCACCAAACTCAGTGGAAAGCTCACTAGTACACTGGATAAAGCAAGTATAAAGTTTCAGACTTGAAGACAAGGTTGATGCAATAAAGAAACGGAGTGTCCAACAAAACATTGAAGACACGTGGCACCACGAAAGGATCAAAGGTAAGTGCCAAGGAAGACTAAAGGCACAGAAGATAAATTCAGTGAAAAATTAGAGAATTCCCCAAATCTTACAAAAGATAAGGCCATCCAAGCACGGGGTCACCAGGAACCCAAACAGGCAGGACCAGAGAAGAACCCCCCAAGTCATCTGACAATTAAAATGCCAAGTACAGAGCAAGGGAAGGACACTGAGAACTTTGAGAACGGCCAAGCCACTAAGACAGACCATCAGAGTTAATCCAGATTTCCCTGCAGAAATTCTATAAAGGCTGGAAGGGCACAGGGTATATATTTCAAGCCTTGAAAGAAAAAAATTGCCAACCTATATTATAACTAGCAAAGTTAATCTTCAAACTGAAGGAAAATAAAGACTTCCAGGGCCGGGGAGTTAGCTCAGTGGTTCTGGCGCCTGTCTCACAAGCGCAAGGACCCGGGTTCGATTCCCCGGTAACCACATAACAATACTGGGTGTGGAGACCCACACCCAGCAGCAACCAGTACCACATACCACAGTGCCGGGCGTGGTGGCTCACGCCTGTAATCCCAGCACTCGGGAGGCAGAGGCAGGAGGATT
>PVIR01007669.1:0-38513 GCA_004026965.1 Petromus typicus | reverse complement strand
TAAAGACTTCCAAAGTGATCATAAACTGAAGGAATTCATAGGCCTTAAGCTAGCATAGCAGAACATAAAGAAGCCTCACATATATAAGAGAGAAAATAGATAAGCAAAGGAGAATTACAAAAAAACAACAGAAATGACAGGAATTAGTTCATACCGTTCTATAAAAACAATGTAAATGGTTTCATTCTCCAACCAAAAGACACATAGACTGGCCAACGAGATTAAAAAATTCAATCTTTTTCTGCCTGCACAGAACCCACCGAGAGGAGACACACACACAGACTAAAAGTGAAACGATGGAAAGTGTGAGATGGAATGGAAAGATACAGAATGAATGAAACCTGCAAACTGGCAGGAATAGCTATACTCGCATCCTATAAAGCAAACTTGAAGACAAAATTAGCCAGGAGAGACAAGGCCACTAAATACTGGGAAAGGGAACAATCCACCAAGAAGATATGTACTGAACATTGTGTGTCCAATTGCATAAAATAAACAGTACTTGGCACACAGGCCCTCATGTAGTACTGGATGACTTCAAGACCCCAATACCCACTCTTATCCTTTGTCTGGACAGATCATCTAGACATCAAATGAATTTAATTATCTATAGAACCGAATCCAACAAATGCAGATACATTCTTTTCAACAGCTCATGTAAGTCATACAAACACGGACTACAAAATATTAAATCTCTTACATTATGAAATCGGATGAAATAAGATTCAGTAGTGAAAAAACTATAAAAATATATGTAGATTGGCCATTTCATTTGGGTCAATGAAGAAATCACAAGAAAAATTTAAAACTTCATAGAATCAAGTAAAAATGCAAAGACAGCATACCAGAATCTCTAGGATTCCATGAAGGCAGTTTTGAAGAGGGAAGTTTCTGGCTGGCTCTATTGTCCTCAAATAAATAACCCAATAGTGCATCTCCGGGACTCAGGAAAAGTAGAGCTGAAAATGACCCAGGTATAGACTAAAGGAACATATAGTATCGTGAAACAGAGTTGGTTCTTTGAAAACACAAAGGTTGATAACCCTCAGCCTGAGAGAAGACACAATATAACTGGTGATGAATGGGAGGAGGGTGTGTTATAACAGACAATACTCAAATCCAGAGGCTCATTTTCAAAAGAAAGTGTGTATTCCAGTAAACTAGGGAATCTACATGAAATGGACAGACCTCTACAGATATATGACCTGCTAACAAGAGGACATAACCTAAACAGAGCAGTACCAAGCAGTGCGATGAAGAGTAATAACCAGTGTCTCACCCCCTCCCCCAAAAAAGCCAGAACCATACAGAGTCAACAGCAATTTCTAGATCTTTAAAAAAGAGCTAACATCAGTGCTTCTTAAATTCTTCCATGAAATAGGGGCTGAACTAATTCTGTAGGACCAGTATCATCCTAGTATCAAAGCCAAGTAAGAACATAAAATTGCCAACTAATACTGCTAATGAACACAAATGGAGAAAAGATCCTGAATTTTTTTTGGAGTCAGGGTTTCCTAGTTCAAACTGGTCCTGAACTCAGCCTTAAACTCAGCAATCCTCCTGCTTCTGCTTCCTAAGTGTTGAGATTATGGGCATGAGCCACCACGCCTGGCACTGTGGTATGTGGTACTGACTGGTAGTGGGCATGAGTCACCACACCCAACGTTGTTGTATGTGGTTACTGGGGATTAGAACCTGGGCCCCTGCCTTGGCAAAGCAGGCACTGGAACCACTGAGCTAAATCCATGGCCCAAAATTTTTTTTTTTTTTTTTTAAGGTTTTTTGAGACAGGGTCTTGCTTTGTGGTTCAGGCTGGCCCTGAGCTCAGCCTCCAACTCACATCACAGCAATCCTTCTGCCTCTGCCTCCCAAGTGCTGGGATTATAGGCGTGAGCCACCACACCCAGCAGTGTGGTATGCGGTGCTGGTTGCTGCCAGGGTGAGTCTCCATGCCCAGTATTGTTATGTGGTTACCGGGATCGAACCCAGGCCCTTGCGCTTGCAAGACAGGCGCCGGAATCACTGAGCTATATCCCCGGCCCCCAAAATATTTTTATACTGCATTTAGCAAGACATTAAGATCATACATGGGCTGGGGATTTAGCTCAGTGGTTCCAGCGCCCGTCTTGCAAGCACCTGGTTCCTAGTTTGATCTCAGTAACCACATTACAACAGTGCTGGTCATGGTGGCTCATTCCTGTAATCCCAGCACTCGGGAGGCAGAAGCAGGAGGATTGCTGAGTTCAAGAACAGCCTGAACTACAAAGTGAGACCCTGTCTCAAAAAAAAAAAAAGATCATACCTCATTACCAAGCTGGTTTCATTTCAGGGATGCAAAAATATGGTTTAACATATAAAAACATACGATCACTTCAATCACACTGAAAAAGCGTCTGACAAAATTCAACATCCCTTCCTGGCAACAGCCCTGAAGAAATCAGCTACTGTAAGATCAAACTTTGGCACAGTAAATGCAATGTTTGACGGACGCACATCCATCATCATGGTGGATGGGCAGAAACAGCATTTCCTCCAACATCAGGAGCAAGAGAAGGACGTCCACTCTCGCCACTCTCATCCAACAGTCATTAAAATTTTAACCAGAACAATTAAGCAAGAGAAAGAGATACAAACAGGAAAGGAAGAAGCCAGATCATCTTTTTTGTAGTTGACGTGATGCTACATCTAGGAAACCCTAAAGTGACCACAAGACTTTCAGATCCTATAAACTGGAAAAAGTAGCAGAATCCAAGTAAACATTCTTCTAAAATGAGAATTAGGACAGAAACACTGCAAAAGAAATATATACAATCTTTAAAAAAGAAACAAAAAAAGATGGTATGACAATATGAGGTAACTACTACTATTATACAATAGGAAGGGAATTAGGGGAAAGGAAGAGTAAAGGGGGCAGTGTGGGGATGGATATGATCAAAGTACGTTACATGTATGTGTGAAAATGCCACAATAAAAATTGTTTTGTAAAATTAATATGCATTATTAAAATACTGAATTGTGAACCAGGTAGTTTTTTGATTATCCTCTAACAACATTCAATAATAAAACTTTTAACAGGTCTGTAGTAAATTTACATGTTTATAACTTCCCAACCCTTAAAAACTGATAGAACAACCTTTTGTTAGACCTTTAAAGAGAAATATAAACATAAGCACCTGCCTAAGAATATTAAAATATAAAGAAAAATGTTTTCTTTGAAATAAAAATTACACTGCTCAATAAAAAGAAATTTCTTTAAAAAGGATTTTCAAAATCGATTCAAAGTCACTCCTCCACAGATGGATTACACAAAGACTGCAGGAGACCATATTATCGATTATGCCCACAGCAGGCTTGAATGGGAAGTGAGTCAGGCCAAAGCCTATGGACCAACAAGAGAGTAACTCACACCCAGCTTCTGTTCCTACAACTGAAATCTCCTTACTAGGACAGTGTTCTCATTACGTATATATTTCTGTCTGTTCTGTTCCTAGTTCCAGAAGGTTTCGTCTTTTTCCTTTATGAGCCTGGCTTCATTTCCACAGAAACCACAGACCGTACACCCTCGTACATAGCTCTGCCCTTGCATGCAGTTTGCCTTTAACCTAACTGATCAAGGAAAATCAGTGGCTTGGACGGGCCAGCACCTTTGTCAGCTGCACTGGCATTGGTTGTCCCGGCCCCCACTTTTTACCTCTCTTAGCACTGTCTTTCGTTTTCTCAGGCCTGTGTGGTACACTGGGCAGGAGACTGCAGCCTACTGCAGAGGTTTCCAGACGTTTCAGACGTTGCCAATAAAGACAAGAAGAGAATGAGAGCAAAGGATCTAGCATGAGGACCAAGGATTTAGCTCAGTGGCACTGCCATCTGCCTTACAAGCAGAAGATTTGAGTCTGATATCCAGTACGGCCAAAGAAAAAAAAATGCAGTATGTGTTTTGTAACTTCCAGCATTATTTCTTCTAAGACCAGATTCTTTTTATTGGTTAGAAAAATATCTTTAAAGTTATACTTTAAAAATCAAGTACTTCATTTTTAACGTAATCTGCTTTGCTATGCTTACTTTACCATTTGCATGTTAAATTTTAGCTGCTACTATGTTTTGTGTGAGCATTATACTGCACAACATTTTAGATAGGGCCATTTGAAGTAGCGATTGAAAGTGTTAAAAGTATAAGATGCAGTCATTAGCTGCCCTGAGCCTGAGGAAGGGGATCCCACAGACAGGACACAGCACGGTCACCCGGAGCCCACTCCTGCCTCATGTCCCCAGAGCTCCCTGAGCAGATATGCATAACTAATGTTACGTTTCCTTAGCAGGCAGTGTAAAAGTGTGACTTACACAGGACTTGGAATATCTTCACCCGAAGCTTACTGAACAAGAAAAGAAATTGTGTACCGTTTCAGATGCACCAAAAGCACAGGTGGCAACTTCCAGATTTCTATTTTTTTGAGAGAATCTCGCCGAGCTTTGCAATGACTGCAGTAAAATCTGTTGTTATCAGTGAGTTTTTCTTCTTTGGAAAATAATCTAAGGCAATCCTGGTGGAAAAAACGAGTAGCAGATACTCAGCAATTTCTTCACACAGCATCAGAGCAGCTCTTCAGTTAGCTACCATGCAGGAGCTGAGCTCAAACTAGGGTTCAGATCCCACAAGCAGCAGCCCGGTGGAGAGTGTGGTGAAAACCAACTACGGGATTGGGCAGGGCGGCGGCAGCAAGCCCGGATGCAGCACGGGACTCTCTGCGCTGGCAGGCCAGGGAAGACGAGAGAGGACATGCTGTGGGAAGCAAGTCTGAAATGCACAAGGGACCCGTGCATACATGACACCGCTGCTGTGTGCAAACCAAGGTACTGGCTCAATATGCTCACGGGAAGCACACAGCTGTAAAAAGGAGACCTAACTTAAAGTCAACATGGAAGTTCCCAAATTTACTTTCACAACTTCTTAAAAATACAAACCTTTATGGGATAGGGGTGTAGCTCATTGGCGGGGCACCTGCTTAACATGCACAAAGCAATGGATTTAATCCTTGGCACCAAGGGACAGGAGGAAGTGGAAGGAGAGGGAGAGACTAGAAGTCCCTTTCTAAAAAGGAACATTTCTATTCTATCAAGTGTTTATAGGGTAATGGCTAGAAATAAACCGCATAAAATCTATGTGCATACAAACAGCACTTTATCCATCTAATCATCTCTCCGAAACTCACCTGTAGTGTACATTTACTGGTGGATGCTAGTGGTAGAGACAAATACATGAAGGCCTCAAATGTCCTGGATTTTCTGTGACAAGTGAGGCACTGTACTGTGGATTTGAACTGACCCTGAAAAAGTGCAACAATAATAGATTCATTGAGCTGCTTATGTTTCTGCCAAGCATGTTCTGCAGCTCTGAAGTCATCAAGATGATCGTTGTTTTCTTCTTTATGTCTCTTCCTGTTATCAGCCTGGAAATGATTTAAAGTCTGTATTAATACATAAAAGGCAACATTTAAATATGTAATTGAAAGATTCAAACATTTCCCAAACTGGAAAATGTCAAGAAGGGATTCTGATCATATTGCTGCAAAAAAGTAATTCCAGACAGACACAAAAACTCTATTAAAAGGATGTAACCTGTTGGAATTTCCTAGTATATTTTTTTAATTTAAAAAGTTGAAAAGTCTGGTTTTGAAAAGAGATGACATCCCACAGAGCTGAGAATTAAGGGGCAGCTAGGAAGATGTGATCTCACTGTACTAGCCTTCTAAGTGCAGACATATATATGGACACCTATGGCAGATAGAGATGTTCACACCCGCACACCATCACGGTCGGTGTAAGCACGGTGGCCTTCGCTGTGCTGAAACGAGGCTGTCATATATAAATTTACACAGACATGTCTATAAAAACCGTTCATGTGGATTATCTGGCTACATGGGTTAATTCTCAGAAAATGAGAACACAATATAGGATAATATATGTAAACTATAAATAAAGGCAGAAATATGCACTAAAATACATCATAAAGATATTAAGGCTTTTATAGACTCACATTTATGATTTTACTTCATATGTGGATCACATACAGCATCACCAAGAACTATTTTAATATTTGTAAACTGCTCAGCAATATGGGTTAATAACTACACATACAACTTTTCAAATAAAACATCTCTAATCTTAAAATTCAAAATGCTCCAAAATCAAAACTTCCTGACATCAAGATACTGTAAGTGGAAAATTACACCTATGAGACTGTTGCATGTACAAAATTATTTTTAAAATATTGTATAAAACTAACTTCCAGCTATAAGATGCATATGTGAAACATAAATGAATTATGTGTTTAGACTGGGGTCCTAACCCCAAGATGTCTCATTACATATATGCAAACATTCCAAAATCCAAAACATGTCTGACTACTTAGTAGATTACACTTATCAGACCTATTGGCAGTATAGATCCATGATTTACTAAAAAGTCATTATATCTGAATAAATCCCCACTACATACTCGGCAGCTAGAGTTTATACTGCTGGAAGGATGCTGGCGGTGCAACTGAGCAGCCCTGGGGAGCCGACAGAGCCAGCCAGCTCTTACCTTGTTCAGGTCTTCATGGAGGCCGTCCATAAGGAAGAGCAGCAGTTCTTGCGAGTCTTGCTGGCTGTATCCTGCGAACTGGTCGTTGATTTTCCCAATGGTGACTTTAAAGTCTTTTGGACTGATGTACCTATACTGACCTGTCCAAAGCGCTTTCATGATTATGCCAAACTCTTCTGCCACTTCTCCTTTATGCCCCAACAAATTTGACCTGTGCAGGTAAAATGCAAGTCACCAAAAACACAGTAAAGGAAAAATTTATAAAGTACAGTGGCTTCTCAATGTCCACAGTAAAACATCCACATACAGTAGCCCTACATGAAAACACTTGCAGGTTTATTACCAAATGCTCTTCTGAATCTACTCTGCTTAGTTTTCCAACTCAGTGTACCTGGCTGTGGCTCTGCTTGCCCTACTGACCAACACGCTGCCATTTTATGACAGTGAGTTTCTGCCTCCGTGTACAACTCTTTCAGAGTTGGTTTCCGCTCTGCATTTTTCTGGTGAATAAATGTATTTCTCCTTTTCCCAATTAGACTTCTTCGGGGCTGACCGCAGGGCTACGGTCTGAACAGGTCTCCTCCAGAACTGAGGTGTGACCAGTGTGACAGTGTTTGAAGGCAGGGTCTTCTCCTCTAATTCTACTACAGGGAAGACTAAGGCAGGAGGATCACAAGTTCAAAGCCAGCCTCAAAACAAGACTGAAAGACGGAGGACGTAGCTAAGGGACAGAGCACTGCTCAGCAGGTACCAGGCTCAGGGTTCAATCCCTGGTACCACCGAACAGTAAAAACAGATGGGTCCTTAGGAGGGATGAGCACACAGGGCTTCTCTCCGAAGAAGGAGCTCAGTGCACTTACGAAGAGGCATGACAGAGGCACTCATCTGCTCTTGTTCTTCCACCTTTGCTAAGTAACGACATGGCAGGAGGCATGACCACAGGGTGGCATCTATGTCTTGGACTTCACAGTCTCCAGAACGACGAGAACAAATATGTGTTCTTTTTAAAATGACCCAGTCTTGACTATGTTGGGCAGCACAGGACAAACTAAGACAGGAATTATGGTTAGGCTTTCCTTTCAAAAATACACTGCAGAAGACAGAGGCTTATTCACCTGTTAATATCATCCTGGTAATAGTTCCGGTTGAAATAATCAGCTAGATGTGGAGCATTGCACAGGCACTGCAGGATCGAATTCATGTAGCAGGTATTTCCTAAGTTCCGAAGACCAGTGAGAGCCGGTCCGGACCCTCCGAAGACGGGATTGAGGTTTCGGATCTGAGAGGCGGAAAGCCTGGAGATCTCGGCTTTGGGGTAGCACGTTGGCCTGAGCATGGAGAGGTGAGACGCAGTGAGAGGCAGAACACACTACAAAGGGCGGCAGCTTGGCACTGGGCTCAGTACCCTCAGTCCAGTCTGTGTCAGTGCCAAAGATGTGTGTCTTACAGGGCATCAGTACACATCAGGCCTGCCCATGGTCGGACTCCTCCCTCTTAAGCTCTTAGGTGGGGTTCTGTGTCTACAAGGGCCCTGCTAAAGATTCTCTAGTTTCTTGTGAACCAAGAGCTGGAGAAAAAAGGCTCTTTGTAACTCTTTCAAACAATCCCGGGGGTTTAGTGTTTTAACATAGTTAGACTCAATGAGAATGCCAAACAATCACATAAAATTTTTGGAGACCAGATACCAAAGGAGGCAGAGGATACTGGGTACTACTATCAACAGTCTAGAGACGATCACTGTGGAAACAATGACTGACCAAAACATCCGCATCTGTTTAGTACTGACTTTTTTTTTCTAAAAGCAAAGGAGACTTATTGATGGTCAAGAATCTTAACAAACATTTTTAATCCATGGCTGGTTGATGCCTGGAAGCAGAATCCCTGGCTGTATTTCCATCTATTCCTTTCCTCTTCACAAAATGTGAAAATCAGAAGTGGTAGACAGACTTAACCATCCCCTCACACCCTACCTGTGAAAAGTCAGGGTCATTTGACTGAAAAAGGGCAGGCCCCAGGACAGCATCTACACATTCACTGCTGTGGGAAACCGAAACAGACACTGCTCAGTTCCCACGGACAGAGCAGAACGAGCTCAGAGCACACACTCTGGCCCCTGTTGCTTCAGTACCACAGGACAACCGACTCTGGGCTGGCACCTGAGGGCCACACAGCGCACACTCGGCACTTCCCTACGTCAGGGTCCTCAGCAGCGACTGCCAATCCCAGGAGCCTCAGGAAAACCTGGAGCTTGGCTCTGGCACAGTGCTGTGAAATGAAGCAAGCTGGCCAACACTTTTTAAAATCGTGTTACCTAGGATAACCTTGCCTGCATGTTAAGTTACCATTCCAGAGAAAAACCAAGGCTGCTTTCATTTTCTTTTTCTCCACAGTAAATAACAGTAACTGGCATGGTCGTCCAAAGCCATTTCTGGCTCCAGCATTAGCAGGTGCTCCACTCAAAGCACAGGTGGTGATAGACGGCACCGGCACCACTCAAGCCGCAGGGCCAGGGCGCACTCACTTGTTCTCCCGATTCACGGCTGGTGTTACTGTTGGCTTCCTCCTCTCCTCCTCTTGCACAGCCTGGGCGATGTCTGGGGAGGAGTAGGAGCGCTTCAGCTTGGACGGCTCCCTGTCCCGCTCAGCAGGAACCTGGGGCTTGGCTTTATGAGTCGGGGGCGTGGACGGAGGGGCAGAGGAAGGAGCCATTTCTGGTGGGTACATGTGGACGGTGTTGGTGGGTGAATGGTAATAACGAAAAGTTCCAGTGGTCGCGTCTAGAAACTTAGATAGAAAAAGGAGAAAAATAAAGGTCAAAGCCCCCAAAATGACCATAATACACAACTTATTCCAAAGTATTCCAGCTAAATTTACTTTGGATTAAAATATACTGCACCCCAGAGCTATACTGCCAGTCCCTAAAATAATTAAACAAAATGGTCAGAATCACTTTTCTGATTAAATTCCAAAGATATTTAGGTTACTCTTATTATTAGTTGGTAATGGGGATTGAACTTGGGGCCTTCTCACTAACCTAGACACTTAGCCTTTTAACATTTTGAAACAGGTTCTCCGTGTTGCCCAGGTAAGGCTTAAACTTGCAATCCTTCTGCCTCAGCTGGGCAAGTATGCCAAGACATCTGGCACGTAACACATTATTTCTAAAGACCACCTGCCAGCATGCTTGTGTATTGCAGCCAGAACCCTAGACTGGAGAGTGAGAAATCTAATGCTGCTGTAATTAGGAGAAGGAGCTATGTGTGTCCTCTTACACAGAGAACAGAGAACTGCATCTTCATTAGGGAAGATGTAAAATGAACAAAATAAAAACATGAGTGTGTGTGGGGGGTTGTATTTAAGTTCTAATTGTGACTTTTACCTTGACCCAGCCAGAAGGTAGTCCTGGGACGATCCTCCCCATTTCTTCACTCCGTGCTCTTATCAAAGGCTCCCGCTGAGCCTGTGTGGGAGAAAAAAGTCTGATTTTTCAATTAAATTTGTCATGTTTAAACCTGGGTACTGTGCCAAAGAATAAAAGAGCCTTGCCTTGTCTTTATGTTTTAAAAACATATTAAAAGATGAAAAAATCTATTTTTCTCAAGGTCTAAGTGTTACTATATCAAGAGGAAGAGAAGTATGGAAATAAAAGGAAAGATTATTATGAAAACAACATTTCAGGATTTTTTTAAAAAGGGCTTTTTACAATGGCATCTGAAGGCCACTTGGAAGCAGGACTTAGGTCTGTGGCTGCGCCTGGGACACAAGCTTGGGTTACCTCCTGACAGTGGGCATCCAGGAGAGACCCTGCACCCGAGGACTCAGATACCCGCTGAGAGGCCACAGGACTTTGTGCTAGACAGCGCCTTTACTCAGAGTAGCCCGCCTTCCCTTCTTGTCTATGGTGACAAATCCCATCACACACCATCTGCACCTGAGGGCACAGTTTGAGCGTAAGAATACACCTTCCCTCCTCCGGCTCAGAGCAAGCTGAATCTGGCCTTCCTTGACTGCAATCCCTAAGGCCCTGAACCGTCTCCTTACTCCTGCACTGGGTTTGGAAAGAGTCAGAATGGGCGGGTTAGGCAGTGACAAGGAAGAGGGAGATGGCCTTCCACTGTGATTCACGAAGAGCATGACAAGGGAATAAGAAAGCTGCACAGTCACACCTGGGCTATACTAGTCATTTTGCTCCCCTAGTATCTTCTATACTCATTCATTAAACAAAATACTGATGAATTACTCTGTAAGTAAATGCAGGACAATATACCGAGACACCAACCTTAAAACTGAGCAACAGGTACTTCCACTTCTTTAAAGGAAAAATGACTAACAGAAAAGAAAATGGTCTACCCAATTTCTACCTTAATATTTTTCCTATCCTAAACATAAACATGTAATACAATCTGCATGCTTGGGAAAAAAAAAATCAGAAAAGGCAGATGGGATAACCAAACAGCTACATGCAGAAAGATAAATCTAGATCCTTCTCTCACATGACAGTGGCTTCCCCCAGCCATGCAGCACGTTCCAGGAACTTCCACTGCTTGCCTGAAGCCCAAAGAATGTTGAACCTCTTCTACAAGCTACGTTTCCTCCTATCCATAGATACCTATGATGCAGCTTAACTCAGAAATCAGGTATTGTAAGAGATTAACAATAATAAAGAGAAAATAAAAGTTATTTAAAATGTATTTATATCTGCAGACTTCCATGTAATACTTTGAGGACATGAATGAACCAAAGTAACTGAAACCAAGGAAAAAGAAAGTACCAACTAGAGGAGACAATAGTATATTTAAAAATTAAGTCAAAATGGACACAGACCTAACTGTAAAAACTAACACTATACAATTTTAAGAAGAAACAAGGGAAATTCTTCATTACTTTATGACTTGGGGTTAGGCAAAAGGTTCTTAGATAAATACCAAAAACCTGAGTTAAGTAAGAAAAGCTAGCAGACTGGATGTGCCCACAAAAACATCTGTGCTTGGTAAAACTCCACTGGAAGATGAAGAGAGACGCAGGTGTTATAGCGCACACCTGTGGCCCCAGCACTTGGGGAGGCCAAGGCAGGGTGGTGAATTTGAGGCCAGCCCAGGGAACTTAGTGAGATCCTGTGGCAAAATAAAAACCAAAAAAAGGACTGGGGACACAGCTCAGTGTTAAGGTCCTAAGTTCAATATTAATACTAAAGAAAAAGGGAAAGAGGGACAAAGGGGCTAAGAAAGAAAACCATGAGGCAGAAGATATTTGGAAATAACATTCTATAAAGGGTCTGTATCCAGACTATTAAAACTCATACAATTCAGTGAAAGGCAGCAGTGATCAAATTTAAAAATTGAAAAAAGACCTGGAAGACATATTTCACCAAAGAAGACAACAATAAGGCCCATATGCACATGAGAGAATGTACAATACTGTGAGTCATTAGGGAAATGCAGATTAAAGACGGGAGCTACAACTTCACACTCAGAATGTTTATAATCAAAAACAGGAGCCGTCCAGGATATAGGCTAATGGAAACTTTCACATACTGCTAGTGAGAAGGCGAAATGGAGGCAGCTACCCTGGAAAGCATTTTGATAAGCTTTTTAAGTTTCTTAAAAATAAAACATAGCGGGCCGGGGAGTTAGCTCAGTGGTTCCGGCGCCTGTCTTGCAAGCGCAAGGACCCGGGTTCGATTCCCCGGTAACCACATAACAATACTGGGCGTGGAGACCCACACCCAGCAGCAACCAGTACCACATACCACAGTGCTGGGCGTGGTGGCTCACACCTGTAATCCCAGCACTTGGGAGGCAGAGGCAGGAGGATTGTGATGTGAGTTTGAAGCTGAATTCAGGGCCAGCCTGAACCACAAAGCGAGACCCTATTTCAAAAAACCTAAAAAAAATTTAAAAATTAAAAAAATGTATCTAAAACATAGCAAAACACTTCCTTAGTATCGTCTATAAACAAATAAAAATATACGTCTATACAAAGATGTAGAAACGTTCACAGCAGCATATTCAAAACAGCCCCAGGAGAGAATGACCTAAATGTCTAGATCAACTAATGAGTAAAATGCCACCTGAAATACTAGCTGCACAGCAGAGGCATGGACTACCAGTGCACGCTACCATGTGGGTGAACCTAAAGAACAGGCGGTGTAGAAGTCAGGGCGAAAGATCACTAGAAGACAATAATGCCTTCAAAGACCAACTACTCAAAGGTGCTTTGAAAGCAATACAAGATCATGAAAAATGGATCCAATAGCTGCGAGATGCCACAAAAAAAACTAACTGGAATAAGTGGGAAAAAAAAAAAAAACACACAGAAAATACAAATAGCATTTTTTTAAAAAACCCTATTCACAGAAATAATGGTAGGAAACTCCCCAAACATAAAAAAATAAACATACAGGTAAAGGAAGCACACTGAACCCCAAAGAGCAATGACCAGAAGAGACCCTCTCTGTGCCACATTATGCTCAGGAATACCAGAGTCCACCACAGGGTCAAAACCCTAAAAGCTGTTAGACAAAGGCAGCCATCATGTGTAAAGGCAGGCCTGTTAAGGAATTTGAGCAACAGCTTGCGAGTTCTGATTTTCTATAAAGTGAGAATGTAAATGTGTGGGCTTCATCCCTCCGTCTGGAAAGCAGCTGTTTTTATACTAGAGGTCACCAGACACCTGCACCCGAGGTCAGCTCAGCACTGGGGAGGGTCGATAACTCTGCTAATGCCCCTCGCTGCCACTAGGGAAGTGCAGGTGCTGACATTCTGTAAGGTGCTATTTTGTCTATCAGAAGTCATTTTCATACTATTTAAAAAATGTTTTCCCACTTACATTTCCATAAAAGGGATATTAACTGTTCCCGCTATTAAAAATTTAGTGGCCAAAAAATAACTGCCTAGTGAAGAAAGAGCATGTTATCATTAGATTAAAAAGCAATGTTCTCTGAGATTACAGGATTCACTGAGTGTGCAGCCAAGAGCAGAAAGAAAGCAACGGTAACTGGGTTTTGCCGATGTCACTCGTGCAGATGGAGCCAGAAACAAAGTGACACAGACCTGACCCAGAGTCCGACCACACGTGAAGGCAGGCCAGGCCTTCCCCGTGCTGCCCTCGGACAGCAGGCTCCTCCCTCCGAGCTGCACGCCCAGCTCTTTTTGTTTCTCAGGGTCTTGCTAAATTGCCCAGTAGGGCTGGAACTTGTCACCCCCTGCCTCAGTCTATACCACTGTGCTCAGGTGTCGGGCTACAGAAATTCCACTGCCAATCAATCATTGCAAGTGGTGCGTGGAGTAGGTGCTCGGTGGAGTAGGTGCTGGGTGTGGCAGCACAGGCCTGTAATCTCAGCTACTCAGAAGGTGAAGCTGAAGGATCCCAAGTCTGAACCAGCTCAGGTAATTTAACTAGACCCCGTCTCAAAGTCAAATTAAAAAGGGCCAAGACAGAGCTCGGCACCATCGCATTTACCTGGCAAGCCTGAGGCTCTAAGTTCAGCGAAGTACTGCAAAATAAAAGGGGGAGCAAATGCGGACAGATCAAGACCGCCAATGGTCCCAGAGAAACCTACTCGGAGGCCTGCCCTGGGAGGAGCCTGTGCGGTGCTGTCTGCATTTCACCCGTGCCGCCGTGCTCCGCTCACCTTGCCGGCATTCGCATCTCCGGGCACAGATGTAGCCATGTCTCCTACTGGCTTTCTTTGCACTTCTGGGGTCGGACACCTTCTTCCCCTGTCTTCCACAGACTTCTTGGCATCAGAAGTTTCGTGTTCACTTTTACTCTGTCTCTTTAATCCTGTGGCTTCTTTGCCCCTCTTTGCTGAAGTTTCTTTGTCTTCCTTCGTGACCGGCTCACTTTCTCTCTTCTCCATTTCTTCTTTTGATTTTTGTTGCTTTTCTGGGATTTCACTTTCTTCAGCTTCTTGTTTCTTCCTGGACTTTTGCTCTTGTTCTTCCCTCCTCAGTTGCTCTTTCTGTTCCTCCTGCTGCTTTTCCCGAAGTTCTTTTTCCTGCTTGCTTTTCTCCATGAGCAGAGCGGCTTCTGCATGAATCCGGGCTTTCTCTTCATCTGATAACACAGCAGGTGCAGGGGGAAACATCGGCTTGGTGGAGCGGGCGGGCACGGCTTTCCCATCCTGAGGAGACTGCTGCTCGTGATAGGTACCCTCAGATTTGACTCTAGGATCTTCAGGCAATCTGACTGCTGGTTTTTTAGTACGATCAACCTACAGGAAACAAAAGCAGCAGAATGTATAACCAGGCTGTTAGTGTAAAACCAGGCTGTGACAAAGAACGTCAGCCTAAACATCTACCTGTAAGCTATGCAATGTCAGGTACCTCATAGGGCTGCACTTGAAAGGGAGACTCAACATTTCCAGTTCACCTTGATGGCTTCTGAAAATGGAATTAATGTGTTCCTGTCATGACGTGAAATCTAGAGCCGAAGCATCTAGGTTCAGGTTCTCTCTCCACATATTCACCCATGGCTCAACAGCTCCATGGCGACCATACATACACTTCACATGCAAGATGGCCATCATGGAGTTCCGGGAACAACTCTCCTGTTTGGTGGTGCAAACCAGAAGCTACGAGTTCCTCCATTCTCTCTGCTTCTCTGGAGTCTGATGACTCAGTTGGCTCAGTCTACTTCCTCCTCTTCGGCCACAAGGCCATGCTGAGAGCCTCTCACACGCAACCACAGTGTGGCTGCCAACCACTCAAGTCTCGTCCTGTGCCCTCCTCCTAATCTGTTCTCCATGTGGTAACTAGACTGATCATCAAGACCATGCTCTTCCTATTTACACTGCTGCCCACTGCACTCAGATTACACCCCTAATCTTTAGCGTGGCCTGCAGTCCGGTGTAGTCCTACATCTGCCTTAGCTCTTCCTATCTGTACACTCACTATGTTTACCTTAGAAAGTATTCTTTAAAACTGCCTCACTCCTTCTGACTCAGGTCTTTGTATCAGCTATTCACCTAGAAAACATCCACCTCAATATGAGGTCTTGGTTTAAAAAGACCCCCACCACGCAACTCCTAAAACTAGTCAGGCTGATATATGCTCCCATTATACCTTACTGAGCACACTGTGGGATTCTGATTAAATAAATATTTAAAATCTTTCCTCCTAAGGCAGATGTGGTAGCACATGCCTGTAATCTCAGCACTCAAGAAGCTGAGGCAGGAGAGTCACTGTTGATTCTAGGCCAGCCTGGACTGCACAGTGAACACTAAACTACACAGTGAGATCTTGATTCAAAAGACATGGGCGAAATACTCCCTCATAGAACCTAAGTTCTAAAAGGGCACAGGTAATGCAGTTAATAACTATGCTGCTGAAGGAATAAATAGTTCTATAACGCCAGACACAGTGGTATATATCTGTCATCCCAGTACTCTGGGAGGCTGATGCAAGAAAACTTACATAGCTCAGGACATTGCTAAGTAGCAATCTTCAGGTCTCGAATGATTGTTTAAAACTAAAATTCTTTATCTATCTTGCCTCTTCTACTCCCAAAATAATCTTTTTACTTCTCTGTGGAAAGAGAAGCTATCACTGATATTTGCTCGGATGAACAGTCATCAACTAGATTTGAAATCTTTTGAATTATCTATTCTAATAGAATGATGACCAAAAACTTGTTAAAAATTTAGGTGCCAAGGGCCAGGATTTAGCTTAGTATTTCTGGTGTCTGCCTGGCAAGTGCAAGGTCTCAAGTTCGATCCCTGGTAACTACAGACCACAATGCCAGGTGTGGTGACTCACGCCTGCAATCCCAGCACTCAGGCTGAGGCATGACGATTGCTGTAAGTTCGTTTTTTTGGTTTTTTTTGTTTTGAGACAGGGTCTTGCTTTGTAGTTCAGGCTGGCCCTGAGCTCAGCCTCAAACTCATATCACAGCAATAGACTGCTGCAAGTTCAAGGCCAGCCTGAACTAAATAGTGAGTTTGGGGCCAGCCTGAACTACAAAGCAATACCCTGACTCAAAAAAAAAAAAAGAAAATTAGGTGCCAAGACTAGTTTCTCCTACTCAATACTTTCCTGAGATGTTAAGATTATAAATAAAACTTCATTTTTCTACTATATGTTTAATATAGTGTGAAGACAGAAAACGAAAGTTAAAAGAAACGCAAGACGATACCTGTGGAACATTCTTTATAATAGACACTGGCTGAACTGTCGGCAAAACATCAGCTTTGGAAGGTGCAGCGGGTTCAGCTGGCACTGAAATGCTTGGTTCCCCTGGATCACTGGTCAGCTCTGTGTTTTCATCCACTTCTAGAGAAGGATGCAGCATCTGAGCAGGTTTGGAAGGAACTGATTCTTCCAGTGAGGGGTAAGTGAAATCCACTAAAAGCACCAAAAGAATAATTTTTAAAAGAAGAGCAAGCTCCACAAACAGTATTTATACTTGTCATGCATGTTGTATGTGAGAATTAAATATCAACTAAATGACATGACAAGTATAGCAGTCTTCTAGGCTGTATGTATTTTTAAGTGAACACAGGACAGACAAATGCACATACAACAAAGACCATGACCTTGAAAACATTACTATTTTATACTTGCTAAAGTAATTTTTAACAGAAATTCCCACATACATACATGAGATAGACATGTCTTCGCTCTTGCCTCGTGGGGGTGGAGTGACCTTAGCATTTGTTGTGTACTGGGGATAGCAAAGGAGCCAATTTTCATAGCCTCCTTCTAGGACCAAGGGCTCACTGCGCAGGACAGTTTTACTTTCCCACTATAAAATAAGGAAATGGCACTTTTAATATGGTTGCCATCTTGGCAGGTAAAACCACAAATGTGAATTGTTAAATTACTCCCTTGAAAGCAAGATTCATTTTCTAAATAATTTCTTTTTAAAAAGCCAAATTCAAACTCCACATTACATAGATGTATAGGCCATGCAAGGAATCCACAGTCTTAAGTTAGAAATTAATCTAAAACAAAAATTACTTGTAACATCACAACCAACCTAGCAATATCTATAAATATTCTAGAGCTTATTGTTTATTAGCTTTTTATTAGTATATGTTTGCAAAACATAATTAAATAATCTTTTGTGGTAATTTATTCTCATAGTTTTCTACCTAAACATTTGTTTTAGTTTTGTTTTTATATGCTGCTTTTCTTTCATATGAACATCATTTAATACAGGGCTATATCATCATTTATAATTACTACTGTTCTTTTCCAACACACACACACACACACACACACACACACACCTCAAAACTGAATCAATGATCTGAATGCCTTCCCATCAAATAATTATAAGCTGAGACCCACACCATGACCCTTAGACACATACATGTCCAATCACCACCCCTACGGATGATTCCCACAAGTGGCATTGCTGAGCCAAGGGACAAGAAAATTTTAAGATTTTTAAACATATACATTGCTAGCCTTCAAAGTGATCATATAAAATATGTATCTGTATTTTACTGTACCATTTCCTAGGAGAAAGAGTTGTTGGTTTAAGAGTCTGGTAGATAAGGTCAAATTGCCCTTCACAAAGACTACACCAATTTATATATGGAAACAGCATTATTATGAGAATGCTCATTACAAGTCTTTGTAATTTTTATCAAACTAATTGACATAAAATGGTATCTTGTTTTAATTAGTATTTCTCCATTTAGGAAGGTAAATTACTTTTCATGTTTATTAATTAACCATTTAAATTATTCTAAGACTTAACTAATTTCAACTTTTGCAATTTTTCAATAGAATTGCTTGCCATTTTCTTAGTAGACTGCAAGTATTAGGAAAAGTAGTCGTATATATTAGTTTTCTTGATTTTTTTTAACTTCATGGCATTTCTTACACAGCTTAATTATGTATTTCTCTTTTGTGGCTTTTTGGTTTACAATCAAGATGATGATAATGATAGTAAAGTAATGATAATATCAATGCTTTTTCCTAGTAGTTTACTGTTTCAGCCCACATATCTGCACCTTCGATCTGCTTGCCATCTAGTCTAGTGTAGAAAGTTAGGCAAGAATCCACTCCCTTCACCTGCCAGCCGCCCCACTGTCCCCAAACTGTTCACCTCCACCTGTTTCTCTGTGACTTATGTCATCTGCATGACACCCTCACTGTTAAATTTCTCAGACCGAGCCTTATGAAACTGCTGCTTTTGTAGGTCAAAAGCAGTGGAACACTGGTAGTTTCAATATAATGAGCCCATACTCGTGCATATTTCTGCTTCCCTGCGTTAAACCATGGACTGTGTAATGGCTTTGAGACCATGCTACCCAGGGCAGCACCCAGCAGTGAACTGTCTTAGCAGCAGAATGAGTTTTATTCTAAGGACATGTCTCCACCTTCCGTGCTAGCACTGTTTAATAAAGCGACAAGTCACACCAACCACTTTCAGTCTATGTCAATGTTACCAGAGAGAGCAGCACTGACTTTAAGTTCCATTTACCTGATTCTAATAAAGCTGACCATATCTATGGTTAGGCCTGAGTGTTTCAAAATACTTATATATTTGTTGAAAATATTTTTGTCTTCTGCCTTCTCATATGTGTGTGAAGCTTGGGGGCTATTTTTACATGTAGTAACTTCATTTATGAAGTCAAATCTATCAATCATTTTCCATTTATGACTTCTTTTGTTTTTACGCTTTAGCTTAATTCTCGAAACAAAAGATTTTATACACATCAGTTATTTGGTGATTTAAAAAAATTCTTTAAATCAGAATTTTTACAAATTCAATGACATTTGATGGATCTCTTAGTTTTTTAAGAAAACAACTAAGCAGCATGGCTTCCTAACCAGAGGAAGCTTGTAGTACAGTGAACTAACAAGGAAACTTGCTAACCTTGAAAAGTGCATCTTTGAGACTCCGCAGAGTTGTTCCAAGCTGTAAATCTTTTGCAGAACTAAACCAGTCAAGAAGTACCACATAATCCACACTCCCTCTTTTCTTCCACGTCTCTTTAGACTCCTCCGGGAGGTTTGCTTCAATCCAACTAGCAGTGACTCTGAAATGTATTAACATTCATATTGGGGCAAAAGTTGATGAGATCCTAGTATATTAATGGAAGATACTGAGTTTTGTTCTAACCTCTACCACAGCACAGCCAATTTTAAGCAAATTCCTTTCTAGGGTCACTGTTAAGATATTAAGTAAACTAATACCTTAAACCTCTCACTACTCCATGTGGAAAATGATTTTAGTAATTACTAGAGACTGAAAGAAGTAGATTCCATTCTGGCCCTATTCTTTTTTGTTTTAAAGGATCAAAACTGAGCAGAGGAAGTCACATGGGGTCAGCTGGCAACTTTGTACACATCGCAGTCCTCTTACACTCCCAGATAATCAGTACTTCAACAGTAAAAAGTTCATTTAACAAAAGACACAGAGCATCTACCGTGGCCAGATATGGTTCCAGATCCCTTTCCTCACTATCTCCTTGAACTCTCACAACAACCTATTAAGTAGATGTTACCCCACGTTAAGAGATGAGGAACCCACACACAGAGGTTGACTTGCCCCACACTGCAGCTGGTAAGTGGAGATAAGATGAAACTCAGGCAATCTACGTTACCCTGCTGCCTCTTCTGAGTCAGCTGAGTGACATCAGTGCTACGTCAGAGCAGGCCGCTCCCTCTTGTTCACGCAGGTGCAGTAGACCTCAGTGGCCGGCAGACCACGCCGTGACCCATCACCCCAGTCCTCCTCCACGACATACACCTCCCTCCGGCACTCACTGCAGCTGCCGGCACCCGCTTCCCCGCACTCTGGTCCATGTGCTGCGCTTCCGCACGGGCAGAGCCTCTGCTCTCACTGCCTGCCTGTCTGGAACACTTCCCCCACGGACACCGCATCCACCACTCATTCCCTTCTCTCTTCAAGATCCACCGCATCACACGTTCCCATACACAGACGCACCTGCGCACGCACACGCACGCATGCGCGCACACGCGTGTGCATTCATCACACGTCAGACATTTACCCATTCTGTAACTATCATCTGTCTTATCCATTCCATTTCACCATTAAAGCTCTACAAAGGCAGTAATTTTTATCTTAAATGACTTAGCTCCAGCACCTAGAATCAGTGACTCATCCCACAGCGAGTGCTCACGAATATTTGCTGAACAGCTGGAATGAGTAATACAAATTGGCTCCTCTGGGTAAGAAGTGCTCTCATTCTAGCAAAGCACTGAACACACCGTAGGCCTGCTGACATCTGACTGAAGATACTGGGAGGCAGAGCAGGATTGGCAAAACATTACTACAACCAAACTAAATGGTTTGGCTAAAAAACTTATTGCTAAATAATAATGTTGGTTTCTACATATCTTCTAGGAGGTAAAGAAAGAGAAGAGGTAGAGGAAGAAATAACAGAAGCTGTCTCCTAGGCCTGGGAGTGTGGCTCAGTGCTATAGTGCTTGCCTAGCATGTGTGAGCCCTGGACCCCACCTCAGCACTGGTACCTAAGTAAGTAGTCATTATTCCTCTCCTGATATTAAAAGAGATCCAATGCTTAGTCTACATAGAATAAGAAAAATGAAATGTGATATTCTTAAGGGCCATTTCAAACTCTAGCAGTCTGTCTGCTTAAATATTGTTCTCAGGGTCAATATTATTCTTCTGAGACAGGGTCTCACCTTTTTGTAGTTCAGACTAGCCTTGAGCTAACTATACACCCTACACAAGCCTTAAACTCACAGCAATCCTCCTGCCTCTGCTTCCCAAGTGCTGCAGTTACAGGGCTGAGCCACCACACCTGGCATTGTGGTGTGTGGAACTGATTGCTGATGGATGAGAGTCACCACATCAGCACTGTTATATGTGGTTACCGGAGACTGAACTCAGGACCCTGTGCTGGCAAGGCAGATGCTGGAACCACTGAGCTAAATCCCTGGCCCAGGATCAATTCTATATTGTTTCAAGCAGTGCTCCCCAAACCTCGGTCCCTCGTGCTGACGTCACAGTTCGTTACAACTCTACTTTAATACTGAACGTTTTAGTGATTTAACTATTAATAACTCAATTTGAAAATATTCTTTTTAAAAATAACATTATTTTGATAAGAAACTATGTCCCTAGATGCAGGGAAAACAGCATCATATGCAGTAAATAAAAGGTCAGGAAAGAGGGCTGACCGTGCCGTGCCGTGCTGTGCTCCCACAATGAGAGCTATGGCGCACAAGCACAGGGGAACCGTGGCTCCCCACAGTGAGGTGGCCCCTGACACACCAGCGGACACAGCAGCCTGTGTGTGAGCCCACAGACCAGAGGCAAACTCACATTCTATTAGACCAGGGTGGTTTTCTGCTTAGTCCATCAGAACACTTATCCTGTTCTATGCAATGAAGTGTTTGCTACTAGAACAGAAAAAAAAAAGAAGCCACTTTGGATCTTCAACGGGAAAAATCAGGTGGTTTCTGGGTGGGTGGGGAAATGGCCTGTCACACCCTGGGGCGAGGTCTGGGGCTAGCTGGGCCAAGTGAGCGCACGGGACCATTTGTCCAAACAGCTGGCACCACAGAAAGCTGCAGGCCTGTACTCTGTAGGAAAGAGATCCAAGAAAATATTAAGAAGGTGCAGTAGCTCAACCTGAAACAGTTTTTTAGGACTGGAACACAAATTACAAGGGAATACTATTCCCAATACACAATTTGTCCTCTTTAATCTTCAACCTAAAAGCATTCTGATATTCATAGCAGTCTTGATTGTAAACTCAAAAAGAAAGACCACCAGCTTTCTGTTGATACAGATCATCCAATGACAACTTTGTCTTTTCTTTGACTCATTTGGGTCTGCTTGATTAATCCAGCACTCCATAAAATAATTCAAAGCACCATTCCTCAGGTCAGATATTTACCAAGTGCCTGAAACATGCTAAGAATTATATAAACTTTATCTAGTTTTTAAAATACATGCTTTTAATGCTGTCGGTGAGCCTTAGAGTGGTTGGTTTTTATTTTTTCAGTACTGGTGATGGAAGCCACGGCCTTGCACATGCTGGGGCTAGACAGCTGCTCTATTACTGACCTACAACCCCTCCCTCTTTTTTATTTTCCAGATGACTGTTTAGACTGATCTTGAACTTGCTCTTCTCTTGCTTTTGCCTCCTGAGTGTCTAGGATTACAGGTGGGCGCCAATGCACATGACGACAACTATAGATCACAACTAATCCAATCCCATAAACTAAGACAGAGGTCAAATGATTTAAAAATGCTCAGAATAGTAGAGACAGCCCTGATCTAGAGGGCAAGGCCATAACAATTTCAAGTCTGCAATACACATGGAAATAACTTTATAGTGTAGTACAGTTTTAAGGCCTTTGTACTAAAAAGAATTTGGGGGGCCAGTTCCGGCACCTGCCTTACAAGAGCAAGGGCCTGGGTTCAATCCCTGGCAACCACAGACGTCGGGCGAGGTGACTCATCCCACAGTGCCAGGCATGGTGGTTCATACCTGTAATCCCAGCATTTGGGAGGCAGAGCAGGATTGCTGAGTTCAAGACTGAGTTCAGGACCAGCCTGAACTACAAAGCAAAACCCTGTCTCAAAAAACTTAAAAAAAAAAGTAGAATTTGAGAGGGGGTGTTAAGCTCTTGCTAGGGTCAGGCACCATGCTGTGTGCAGTGTATATAAAATGTCTCACTTAAGCGTCCTGAAATTCCTTCGAGGTTCACAGTATATCACCGTCCCCATTTCATATGTGCAAACCAGCTTAGCAAGGTCAGTCACTAGGTAGGAACAATACACGTGTGACAGTCATCTGATATAACTAAATATTCTTTTTTACACATTTAGCTATACTTCCAAAAAAAAGTATTTTTACATCTTATCACAGATAAGTTTGGGGAAATTTGACCTGTAAAGCAATTTAGTTTGAAATTTGGTATGTATGGCCTACAAGCTTATGAAGAGAAAACACAGAGGTCAGGCGCAGCAGTGCACACAAAGGCGGCCTTGCTTCATTTCTAACGGACTCCCAAAGGCCACAGCTAGCAGAAAACAGACGGGGACGTTTCTGACATGCTCTCCCTAAGGACAGGGCAGGTCAGTAGAGCGCATGACTACCTTGTCTATCAGCCTGTGGGCCAGACGGCAGCACTTACTACTGCGCAGCCTCCCCCATTATCTAAGTGTGCAGTGACCCACCCTGGACTGATGGCTTCCTCAGGAACACAGAGAGAATCCAAAATACAGGAGTCCCGATAATCCTGCACTCTGCGAGCATCCATTATCATCAAGCTGACGTCCTTATCCATCATCATGGTGTACAGTTCCTTTGCTGTTATTGCTCCTTGGAATGGAGAGACAGACAGAGTGAGTGACAAGAAACATCAGCTCCGTGCACTAGCCTATCATTAACCAGGGCACAAACACAGCTTCTTCCGGAAGAGCCAAGTGTACTCAGAGCGACTTGTCTCCTCTTAACACTTATGATCTCTTAACCTAAATCCAATATAATCTGGGCTAACATTTACAGTATCTAGAAACCAGGCCCAATGTTAAATGTCAAAAATGGGTTCGGCTGGGTGGGAGACTACTCACTTAGCATGTGCAAAGCCATGAGTTTGATCTCTGATACCACCAAGAAAGAAAAAAATCAAAATGTGCTCTTGAGGTCACACATGGTGTTGGCTGTTAATGGCGTAAAATTATGTTTATCTCTTAAAATAATTGTACTTTTGAAAATCAAGAGGAGGGAAAATGGAAAATTATTTATCAGAAAACATGGTTCAGAAATTCCCAAAAGGCCGAAATTCTTTTTTAAAAAGTCTCTTATGGGGTAATATTAAGTGTATCTGAAAAGCTTTACAATTTCCAAATATTCCTGAGCAACAACCAAAAGCTTAGCATTAATGCCCCCTCCATCAGCACCCACTGCCCAGGGTTGTTAAGCTCGACACAGCGCTACCTGGCCATTAAGAAACTAATGACATTTATAGCCAAAGGGACGGTCCTTGAGACCCTACTCTTAAGTGAAATAAATAGGACACACACGTAAATACGGAATTGTTTTTCTGGTGTGAGAAACTGAAAGTGTAAGTTAGGAACAAAATGTATAACAGATATTGTGACACAGGAAGAAAAGGTTCAAAGGGGAGGGGAGGGGGGAGCACAGGAGGAAGGAAAGAGGGAAGACAAGAACCAAGATATATCACTGGCAAGTTAAGTTGTTCCTGTCTTTGATAGATCTTGCTTGTTCTCCCCATTCCCTTTCCCTTCTTCTACCCCTCCCTATTTACAGAAGCTTTGTTTCCTCTTCTCATTTTAGTTATACAATTTACCAATTATCTTAATGAATTTAAAAAAAAAAAAAAAGAAAAAGAAAAAGCCTGCCGATTCTCACTCTACCTCATGCTCAGTAGTTGGATCTCAGTCAAAAGGGAAAAGGATTATTTTACTTTCTCTAATAAGTCCAACAAGAAAGAAATTAAGTAAAGCGACTGCCACTACTTAATTTATTCAACAAGGCTGGAGACCCGACAAAATAAAAGCTCCCACACTGCTGCTTCTCCCCAGCTCCCCTGCTGCGGTGAGATCACGGTCCGAGGGCGCAGGTGAAGGAGCACACGCTGAGGAGGACAGGAGCACACAGACTTGGGCGCCCTGATACGAGCACCTCCTGCTGCTCACGGAGGCCGGGCACCCCAGCTACGGGAGCCTTCAGACAACAAAACACGCCGAACACGAGCAGGGAACATCTGAGGAGGAGATGCACAAGCACGCATGGATGGAAAGTCACCTCGGAATGGTCCAGCAAAGGCGTCGGAGAAGGCACCCTACTCAGTTATTTTAAAAACTGTCCTACAGTAGTACTCTCAGTACAGAATTTAATTTGGTGTTACATATAATTATGCTTAAATAAGATCTTTTCTGAGACAGAAAAAATGTCTAGTAGATGGAAAAAATTTCCCAAGTCTTGGTTAGGGTTACCTGTTTTTCACTAAACCACCCACAGATAACATCCAAATTGTCTCAATTTTTTCCCAGCAGTTGCGGAGACCTGATAATTAACTCTCCAACTATAAACCTAAATAATAACTATAACTAATACTTAAAAGTTTATTATGGGTTCTAAGAGTTTTACATGTAGTAACTACTCCAATCTTTACAGCAACCCTATGAAATAGGTTTTATTCCTGTCCCCACTAACAGATGGGGAAACTAGGGTAGAGAGGTTAAGTAACATGTTCAAGATCACACAGAATTCAGAGAAGTCAGTTCTCCGAGCCAGGGAGTCTGACTTCTGAGAGCGCACGTCCCAAATCACTAGACTAAACGGCATCTGGAGAAGAAAGAAGTATGAACTCTGGTTTTGATGATTTCAACTGTATTTTCCCACATTTTATCTTATCAGGCTAAAATTAAATGTCCCAGAGTAAACATACACGGAACCTAAGGCGATTTCTATGTAACTGTACAACAGACTAAGAAAAACTGTACAATTATAGTGTGGACACAATGCTAAGTTCTCAGAGTACAGAATTTGAAATTACTGATTTTAAGAATCTTAAAAGAGAACATCCTTACCTTTCTCTTCAGTTTCTTTTTTTTCGCTCTTTTCACCATTGATCTATTTCATAGAGAAAAAAAGTTTCAACTTTCACAGGAAAAAACCTTCAACTTTTAATACTTCAATGAAGGGGCAAGCTTAAGAAATAAAGTGCACCAACTAATGACATTTTTATAAAAACACATACAAACAATAATGGCACTACCAAGTGACTCTGGCAAAAACAAGCTAAAACAACTAGCAGCATATCAAAATCATAGGACATTTCTTCAAAATTTTGTTCAATTAATGGTATAAAAAAAACCCCAGAAACTTAGTATTTAATTAGTATTTCTTACAATGAAGCAAATATTCCAGATATTCATGCATTTTCTCCATCATATAGTTAAAGAAAACGTATCCGAAGTGTTACTCATGTAATTTATGTTTTCTAACCAAGACAACCAGGGATAACCCTATAAAATACTCATTTTATGGATGAGGAAAAAGGAGGACTCGCTTGGAACAAATGTGCCCCTGTGTGCCTTCACACAGAATACAACACAAAGCATGCAACATTATGTGAGGAGCACTTCTGTTATAAAACAAAACTTGAAACTGACTGAGCGAAAATAAGGAAATACAGAAAACCAAGTAAAATGAGACAAGGACGCAGCAGCCACACAGACACAGAGTGTGGCTCACTTTCCAGAATCAGAAAGCTCTGCCTGAGAAAGGAAGGTGAAAGGTGCTTCATTTCTCCAAGAACCTGCGCTCCAGTCTTTAGGATGCCTATAGCCACCTCTAGCAAATCCTTTCATGTCTCTTTAAAAAAAAAAAAAAAATTGAGGGGCCGTGGATTTAGCTCAGTGGTTCTAGCACCTACCTTGTAAGTTTAAGGGCCAGGGTTTGATCCCCGGTAACACATACAACAATGTTGAGCAGTGACTCACGCCCACCAGCAATCTATACCACATACCACAGTGCTGGTTGTGGTGCCTCACGCCTGTAATCCCAGCACTTGGGAGGTTGAGGCAGGAGGATCGCTGAGTTCAAGGCTGAGTTCAGGACCAGCCTGAACTACAAAGTAAGATCCTGTCTCAAAAAAATAAAAAATTTTTAAAAAAAAGAAAAAATGAAAGGAAGGAGAACCTCAAGGGGTGATTATTTTAAAGCAGTGGTGGTGAGCCTTATAGAGCTTTCAGTGACACCGAGAGCCTTCTGCGGGGCACGGGCTGTCAGCTCGCCATCACTGCTACAGAGTTATGAGACAAACCAACCAAAGGCAGTCTCTGTGGTTTGGATCCTAATTCAAACAAATCAACTTGAAAGAATCATTTTAAAACAAGTATATAATTCTAAACCTAGGCAGAATATTAGGTTATCAGAAAATTATTATTAATTTGTGAGGTGAGAAATAGGACTGTGGTAAGGAAAATGTTCTTTGTGAGACGTAGACTGAAATACTTAGGAGGAAAATGGTACACGGGCTTGTATATACTGTGAAATACCCGAGCAAAAGAAGAGCAGGAGACAGACTTCACGGATAGTGAAACGCTAGCTCATTAATAGTTTGAGTGACAGGGCTTACTCGTACTCTCCAAAATTAGAAAAAAAAACAGAACAAAGTAAAAATGGGCAAAAAGTGACCAACAACTTTTAGAAAGGCAACAAAATAAAGAGTTAATAAAACTCCCTCCACAGAAAGTCCCTTCACAGTTTTTCGATGTCCTCTACAGATGTTACTTGGGTACAGCAGCCATCTGAGCCATAAACACCTTCTAAAGCAGTATCATTTATCACAGGTGACAATTTCCTGAAGACCAGCCAGACCATCACTGCTTCCTACGCAGTACCTAGCACAATGCCACTACATCTTAATGAAACTAATGATCCATCCCGCAAGAAAAAGAGGGACAAAAAAGATAGCTAAAAACCGTAAAATGCTTAAGAAAAAAAAAAATCAAAGTAGAAGTATTTCCAAGGGTTTCAACAAGGTGAAAGAAATGATATTTGTGGGGAGAACAGTTTGAGGAAAGGAGGAAAAGAGAAGGAAGGGAGACAGAATGACTACAGGCAGGTACAGACCGAGTCCCTGGCAACTTCTGGCAAACAGATGCTGTAGGTGGAAGAGACCTGAGAGCAGGTAACGCGGAAACAGGAGAGGGGGGCAGGCAGGGGAGGGGGGAGGAGCAAAGGGGAGGAAGTAAAACTTCAGAAGCAGACAAAATGTTAGAATCCAAATAAAGCAGTATCGATCTTTTAACATAAATTTCATTAGAAAGAAGAAAGCTCACAGCTCATCTGCTTGAAGACCTTCCTCTCGTAAGGGGGAGGTGGAGTTCCAGAGTGCTGCGGAAGCCAGACGTGACCGTGCGTCTCCGCACAGGTCTGAGATCACTGAGCGAGGTTCTGAGGGCGGCTGAAGGAGGAATGCTGTACATAACCCTAAAAATCCCTGCAGTTAACTGAAGCTGGAATTGTAATTCAGTTTCTAGTTACAACACTTTAAATTTGACCCTTGTAGCCTAAGAAACTTTACAGAGGCATGTCGACTCCTCATGGGCAAATCATATCACCAACTACTCTCTTTACACAGGAATGATGAAATACCTTTTGGGGTTTGCTTCTGGAATCCACCGCGTTCTCCAAAGAACTTTTAGCCGTGGCGCTACCGCCCTCTCTTCCTGCTTCCTGCCGCTTCTGCTGCTGCAACTGCTCTTCCTCCTGTCTGTCTTTCTCTTCCAGCTTTTTCCGAACTTCAGCTTCTTCATATCTAGTTGAAAAACAGTCCACAAGTATTTTGTTGGGATGACAGAGCAAAGTCAAGGGGCTCACATTTCACCGTCACCACCTTGCCTCGGGGCACTAGACACCACTCTGCTCTCCAGCTGACTTCGCAAGATGCCGGTCCCATGATGACCTCGTTCATACTGTGCCTCCGGCGGCTGTACTCGCTTCACACTGACCAACAGCCTTGCAAAGAACCACTCCATGCTCTCGAGCTGGAGGTTTTTAATGATATTTTCCCTCACTAGCATATTTAAAATTAATTTTTTAACAGCATTTGGGAGTGATATTTTGGGGGAGCCCAGTACCTTTTATGGTTCATATATGTTGCAATTTTCTTTTCAATGAACCTACAAGCCCCTACTTCTCTCCATAAAAAAAAAGAGTCCAAAACCACATCTGGGACACAAAACTAAAAGAAGAGTCTTCAAAAGTCATTGGGGGAAGAGCTAGAGTATCACCAAGGTCAACAGGTTATGTGTGATTTTTTTCTTTTGCAGTACTGGGAACCCAGGCCTTAACACCAAGCTACGTTCCCAGTGTGCCCCCTATACCTGCTGGGTTTGCCCAGGCTGGGCTCAAATTTGTGATCCTCCTGCCTCAGCCTCTGAAGTGCTCAGATTACAGGCCTGTGACACCACACTTAGTTTGAGAAACCTTGAATCAGGTGAGAACAACACATTATATATAAGGGATCAAGAACTGGTGACTGACATGCATTTCCACATCAGGAATGGTGGATGAGACTGGAGTACCTTTAAAGTGCTTTTGAACGTGGGGAAAAAACTAGAATCCTGTACACTTTGTGAAAATACGTGGACTTACAAATGCAATTCATTCACGAGCGCAAGTGTAACTAAAGTTGGTCAGTGAAGGCTCAGGCTCCTCACAGCCTTCAAGTCTCTCTCCTATGACAGGCAGGTAGGTCTCTATGTCCTCACAGTGACACTGGTCCAGGATTGCTCAGTGAACCCCACACAGGTCAGGATGGTGTAACGTTCTTTCCAGAACTCTATGAGGGTTAAATCTATATCGGAGAGCCGCTGGAAGCACAAGCAGCCAGCATTCAGGTTACAACTCAAGACTCTAGTCAAAAGCTAAAACTAAAACTCCAATTGTAACCCAAATCACTGTACATCGGGCCAGTTGTAAAGGGTCTACTGTATTCTATAAGAATAATTAAATAATAAAGATATCATCTAATAAATGAAAATCATGAATCTGTTCCCAAAAGATGTATAGTATTAGAAATGCTAGTGGAACTTCTTCAGGCAAAAGGAAATGACTCTAGATAGAAAACTGTACCTGAAAGGGAGAGAGAGGGGAAGAAATGGTTAATATGAGTGAATATAAAAGATCTGTTTCTGGGGGCCAGGGAGTTAGCTCAGTGGTTCCTGCGCCTGTCTTGCAAGCGCAAGGACCTGGGTTCAATCCCCGGTATCCACATACCATACTGGGCGTGGAGACTCACGCCCAGCAGCAACCAGTACCACATACCATAGTTCCGGGCACGGTGGCTCACGCCTGTCATCCCAGCACTCGGGAGGCAGAGGCAGGAGGATTGCTGTGATGTGAGTTTGAGGCTGAGCTCTGGGCCAGCCTGAACTACAAAGCGAGACCCTGTCTCAAAAAAAAAAAAACAAACAAACAAACAAAAAGATCTGTTTCTGGGCCAGGGATTTAGCTTAGTGGTTCTGGCACCTATCTTGCAAGCGCAGGACCCGGGTTCAATTCTCTGGTAACCACGTACAATACTGGGTGTGGAGACTCACCCCAGGAGCAATCAGTACCACATACCACAGTGCCGGGCATCGTGGCTCACGCCTATAATCCCAGCACTTGGGAGGCAGAGGCAGGAGGATTGCTGCGATGTGAGTTTGAGGCTGAGCTCAAGGCCCGCCAGAACTACAAAGCCAGACCCTGTCTCAAAAACAAAAAAAGATCTGTTTCTTTCCTTTTAATTTCTTTAAATTATACATGCCTTTTGCATTTGTTCTGCATACTACAGCTGAATCTAGAGGTGCTCTACCACTAAGCTACATTCCTAGCTTGTTTTATTGTTTATTTTGAGACAGTTTCTCACTAAGTTGCTCAGGCTAGACTTGAACTTGTGAGCTTTCTACATCAGCCTCCGAAGAATGTGGGACCATGGGCAAGCAACACTATACCCAGCTAACTTCTGCAAAAATTATAGCCCTGTTATTAAGAAAAAGTTCTAATGTATGCATATGTGACAACTAATGCATAAATATAAAAAGGGGCATATAAAGTCATGAAGCTTTTGCATTTTATGATACATATTATATACATATGCATACATCATATAAAAAGAAAACAGAGTTGCTAGAGTTGCTTTTTAAATTTTTAGTATAGTTAAAAGCTAGCAGATACGATGGAATCGTACAGAGAATAACTCAAAGGAAGGCAGGAAACTAAGAAATGAAAAACAGATGGCAACTCGCAGGAAGCCAGACAACGAAGAAATGAAGAACAGATGACACAAGGAAAAAACAGTAAAACAGACCTAAATTCAACTACAGCAATCATTAAGTTAAATATAAATAGAGAAAATATACCAATGAGGCAGAAATCATCTGAATGGGTGAAAGAGTCAGACCCAATACATGATCACCGTGCACAGGCGTCAGATGGGCCGGACGTAAACAGTGAAAGATGCAAACAGTACGCACACAGACTGCGCGGCCTGAGCAGTCTCAGGAGGCAGCACACAACTGAGGCAAAGAGACACCTAACAACTAAGAGGCCAGTTCACCGGGAATTTACAATAGACAGAAATGCATATGTGTCTAAAATCTAGTAACTGTTCCTTTCTTCCTTCGAGACAGGGTCTCACTACACAGTTCCGGCTGGCCCCCAGCACTGAGCCTGTACCACCACACCCAGCCAGTAGCTGCTGCGACTTAAACCCCTAAAACCTCAAACAGTGAAGATTCCAAGGACACTCACTCACTGCTGAGGTCTGAATATGGTTTGCTGTTTAGAGCTGGGACCTTTGGAAGGTCATTAGGGCGCAGCTGCCACGACGGAATGTTGGTGGCTTTACGGAGACAGAGGATTCTCCCCACAGCGTGTCGCACGCCTCACACAGGGTCCGGGCCTCAGGGCGCACCGCACCGCTTGGACTTTCCACCTCCACAACTGCTAATTCAGTAAACTTCTTTAGAAAGTCTTAGAATACCTGCCTCAGGTATTCCCTCAGAACACAATACAGACTGATGACAGAGGGTACTAGATTTAACTCAACTTCCTTCTAAAATACAAATAGTATGTTCACCAAGACAGACCATATGGCAAGCCACACAACGAGAATACATTTAAAGGGACTGTATATCCATGAGCAAAATGAAATTAAATTAGAAATCAGTAAGATACCTAGAAAAATTATAAATATTTCAAAATTAAACAACATAAATCTGAATAATGTATGCATGGATCAAAGAGAAACAAGAGAAGTCAGAAAATATTTCAAAATAAATTATTACGTCCTACTAGAGGAACAAAATACTCTTGGATTTACAAAAACCAGCCTGGGGATTTAGCTCAATGGTTCTGGCCTCTGCCTTGCAAGCGCAAGGTATTGAGTTTGATTCCTGGTACTGGGGAAAAAAAAGAAATACAGAAACCAACGTCAAAATAAATGGAGACCAAAGTGAGTAACAACCAATAGGAAAATGATGGTGAGCCCGTTAGAGCTTTCAGTGGTAACAAATAGTCCACTGTGCACTCATTCCATAGGTTCGTCAGCACCGCTATGGGATTTACGAAACACAGGCCCCACCACATCGCACCTGTGCAGGCAGTACCCCGGGCTGACTGAAGGCTCAAGCATCGGGCAGGACTGCGCTTCCTGGGATACCCACTCCCGTCTCTGCTCCAGCTCAGAACCTGCTGGCAAAACCCTCCTCACCCCGACCTCGGGGGAAATGCCCTTCCACACGGTTCTGCCCATCCTGGACGCCGGCTTCTGCTTCACCCCACAGCACAGAAAAGCGAGCCTGGAAGGACGCTGTGCCGTTATTTCGGCTAGAACCGTGCAGCAATCAGAGGCCAACGGAGGGGCTGCAAAACAACACTGCCCCACAGTTCTGAACAGCAGCAGCACTCACCGAGTAGTCTCCGCGCCCGGCACCAATCTAAGTGTGCACGTGTACAAATTTGCTCAAAGTACCCTAAGCCCTTATGAGGTAGGGTGGTTTTATCCAGCTACAGAAGAAGGAACAGGCGGAGGGAGACTGTAACTTGCCAAGAGCACACAACTAGCAGAGGAAGAACTGGGGTTCACACTCGGGAAGTCTGGCTCCGACTCTTCCCCTCTGCTCTAGCGCTTCTCCCAAAGCACACGTGCTATGCTCAGCCCGTGCGCTGTGCCCTGAGAAGCACGCACGGTCCGCCTGAATATCATCTGAGGACAGAGGGAAGAAACCTGGAGGTTCCTCTTCCTGTCTTCTTCGGTTACGCCACGTTACCTCTGCCTACCACCTGTTCCACTTCCACAACAGACACCGCAAAGCTTTACAGAGCTGGTCCTCTCCTCGTCTGGCGCTCTGGCTGGTAATCACAGTGACACCGAGTGCTGGTTCTGTTCCTCCAGCCCAGCCCCTTCCACCTGCGCTCTGACACCTCCAGACTGGCGCATCCCTAACGTGGAAGGGAAGGAAATGGACAAGTACTCCCAACGACAGCTAAAGCTGAAATCTATTGTCCGGCCAATGACTAGGTACTTTTGCCAGTGCCTTATTTGGGAATGCGGATGTGCCTGCCCTGGGACTGGGAGTACACACTCGGATACGAGATGACTAGGTAGAATTTAGCAAAAAATTTATCCTAAGGATTTCCAACAAATTATAAACTCCCCCAAATTCTAGACATCAACTTCTCAAAGCCTTTTCTCACACTGCCTGCCTAATAAAGAGAAAAATCCTAACCAAGTACAAACTTCAGAAACTCAAAGGTAGAGAAGAGCTGTGTAGCTGACCGACAAAGGCATGAATAAGAACAGAGATGAAGATATGCTCTAAAGGTCAATGAAAGAAACCAGACTCATGGGGCAGGGGACAAGGACTCAGATGGAGGAAACCAAGGTGCAAGTTCCCCCAAGCAGCGGCACCCACACCCACCACAGGACAGACTGGCAGCACACTCAGAACCTTAAGAGTTAGGAGGGGCCTCAGTGGTCACTCGGTAGGTCACAGGGACCTTCTCAGTGACTTCTAAGTGGGAAGATTTTTTTCTTAAAGAAACAAGTGTCAAAACATTAAAGAAAATTATGCTTGCTTCAAGAAGCACCGGCTTTTATCACTGTAACTGACATGTATTTAATGATACACACTGCAAAAAAAAGAAAGAAAAAGAATTCTCTTCACATGAACCCTGCACATTTAAAAGAAATAGTGGTAATAAAACACATTTGCAGCCAAGCTCCACTGTACTGTATGTTTTCAAACACCTTATGATCAAGATCTCTTTGTCCAGTAGCTGATTCTAAAGAATTTTGGGGATTTTTTTTTTGGAGACGGGGTCTCGCTTCTGTAGTTCAGGCTGGGCCTGAACTCACTACGGAGCCCAGGCTCGCCTCAAACTCACAGCAGTCCTCCTGCTTCCTCCCCCCAAGTGCTGGGATTACAGCTGGGAGCCACTGCACCTGGCATCGTGGTATGTGGTAGTAGGGATCGAACTTGGGACCTTGCAACTGCCAGGCAGACGCCAGAACCACTGAGCTAAACCCTCAGCCCATGGCTCTAAAGAGTTCCCTGTGAACTCTTTCACTCACGGAGCTTATACATATAGTCACAGATTAACTGCGTTCTGCAGACTCCAGCAACCACAAGATTTCCCCAGCCCCTCCTGACAAAAGCAGTGTGATGTCAACAAGGAGGAAACATTCCACACCAAAGTCACCCACCCGCCATCAGCTGACCTCAGCTGTTGAACTGCTGCCTCTGGCTTTAAAGCTAACAGCGTAGCACGGGGGTAGAGCACTTACTTGCTGCCCCGCCAGACATGTATCCCTGCATTGGTGTCCAAGCACCAAAAACCAAATGAACCACAAAAAATGTTTCAAACTTTAAAAGAACAGTTTTAAAAACAAGTAATATGATACATTCTTAATGGTTTTTTTTGAGACAGGGTCTTAACCGTGGGACCTTGAACTGTGTTGCCCAGGGAAGCCTTAACTGAAGCCTCACGGATCCTCCTGCCTCAGTTTCCTGGGTGCCAAGATTAGATGTGGTGCCAGTACACCAAGCAAAAGTTAAACCAGGCAGACATACATCAGCCTACTTCAACTGTCTGTGCTCCCTGTTTTATCTAACATCTGCATCGTTATTGTCTATCTGCCCTCGTCTGCTAACCAGGCCTTGGTAGCCCATGTCACCTGAAAGTGCTCTCCTGTCCTCTCCTCCTGCGTCATATTCCTGAGAATGTAACAATTTTTTTATGCTATAATATGGGCCTAAATGTACCTACTAGAATCTCCACGAAAGCACTGTGCCGTCGTTAATAAGGGCAACACTCTCAATTTAAAGAATGACAAAGCTGAAAAATATTATCTTTAATTTGCAAGTATTTTATAAGCTTGGAGAGCCAGTCACAGCAAATCTCAGAAATTTTTTTTTCTTTTTTCTTTTTTTTTTTTTTGAGACAAGGTCTCACTTTTGTAATTCAGGCTGGTCCTGAACTCACTATGTAGCCCAAAGGAGTCTTGAACTCACAGCAATCTTCCTGCCTCTGCCTCCTGAGTGCTAGGATTACAGGGGTGAGACACCATGCCTGGCACTATAGGGTGTGGTACTGATTGCTGATGAGTGTGAATCATCATGCCCGGCACTGTTGTGTGTGGTTACTGGTGATCGAACTCAGGACTTTGCACTTGCAAGGCAAGTACTGGAACCACTGAGCTAAATCCCTGGTCCCAGAATTTTTTTTTAATATGCAAATAACTTTTTAAACTATGGGCAGATCAAAAGTAAGAATACATCACCCTCAATTCTAGTACAGAGTAACATAGTACAATGTGCGGTATATAATTAAATTTACAAAGATCATAATTTATGAAAAACCGGACCTGAGTACTAATCTAATATACTAGCATTTACCTTAACAACCTAAGAGCTTAAAACTTTCAATAAAGAATTTAAACACATGAATATACTATAGGTGATACACCAAACAATTGTAATTTTTGTGCAGCAGTTAACATAAATATTGCTTCTAGGAACTGGGTATTACATGCATAGTAAAACATAAATTGACAAGCCCTAAATATTACTTTTACCTTCTAAATTTATATTGTTTTAAAGATTCCAGGGCTGCAAACATAGCTCAGCAAGGCAGTGCCTGCCTGGCAAGTGCAAGGCCCTCAGTTTGATTTGTGGTACCAAAAAATTAGAAAAAAAGGAAAGAAAGGCAAGAGAGAGAGAGAAAGGGAAAAAAAGAGAAAGAAACTCTGACCCCAAAAGAAAAAAGCCCCATGAAAAAAGAAAATAAAACATGATGATTTCATAATAACGGTACCTGAGTTTAAGGCTTTCAGAGAGTCTCTCGGCTTCTTCAATGGCTTTTCTGATGTTTCCAGGTCCAAGTATTGAGTGAAAGTATTCCTAAAATGGCAGAGACCCACCCCACCCTGAGTACTGCAGTGCGCACACCAAGTAAACTTTGCATGAAAATAGTTTAACTGAAGTTCTGTTTTTAACTTTTAACCTACACAGATAAACAATTCATTCTCAAAAAAGTCTCAAAAATATTTCTTCGTATCAATAGTATAGTAACAAAAACCTAACCAAGTAATAAATTTTACTTATTTATATGGCACCACTAAGAGGTATAAACACTGCTCTTATTTATGAATAGTATCAAAGAGCAAAGTTTTAAAAAGCAATGTATTTTATTGGAAATATGAATTAAGTTTTTTCTTCAATCTCAAAAGCAATAAAGCAAATTACATACTGCAATACAGCACAAGGTTTTACTGGTTTTTTGGTTTTTTTGTGTGTGGAACTGGGGCTCCAACTCAGAGCTTGTGCTTGTCAGGCAGGCACAGTACTGCTGAGCTACATCCATGGCACTGTTTACTTGTTCTTTAAATAGAGGTATTTCTGCTCCTACTGTACTTTACAGTAGCTATTCACATGCTAGCTGGACTCAAAACATTTCTGACACATATGAGATATATGCTTCAGGAAATCTTTAACAACTCAACACCCAATGATAGGAAATAAATCATCAATTGCACAACCTATCTTTAAAAGACACAAAAGGTTTAACATGACATGTTTGACTCACAAGCATAACGAAATTTTCAAAAAAAACCCCTGTATCCTTCAAAACTCCATTTATTCTGGTGAGAGGTATTTCAAATTGAGGCTGGTTGGCCATGACAAGACTTAGCAACTGAGGCTTAAGTGACCTCTGCACTTGGTTTGCTGGAATCTGCAAGTGGGGCCCGCCACACAGACCTGCACTAGTGCAAGAGATAAAGACACCGCTGGCCCTCTGCAAAGTGACCACACAGTGCAGACCTGGAGCAAATCTGTGAAACACTTACCATCTATTTACCGTGCCTAAGGTGGACCACATTTTGGTTTACTTATTACTCGACAGCCTAGATATGTCGGAAGGGCTCTTTATGTACTACGTAATCTGGATGGAAGCGTAGTTTGTTCAATACCTCACCCACTGAACCCTAGCTACCTCAGTTATATATAATGTAATCATAGCTATAAACTTCTAATAAAAACAAATTAAAGAGTAAAAACTCAAAATGCAAACATGCTATCATCTGTTTTATCTAATTTCACATAGGAACTCTTAAAGCCAGCATGTGAACAGTTTATCCTGAGAAAACACTGGAAAAGCTACATGTGAAGCAATGCCTACATTCCCAGCACTCAGGAGGATCTCAAGTTGGAGCCCAGGCTGGGCAAATTAGTGAGATCCTGTGTGCACAAAGGAGGAATGAGGTAGGGATACAGCTCAGGGCAAACCTGGGTTCAATCCCAGTACCACACAAAAAAAAATAAAAAAATGTTTGGATATGCCCGTTTCAAATTACCAGGAAACTATCTCTATGTGCTCTTGAGGGAGCACAGTTAAAATAAGAAATACTTTCAAACTTTAAGTATTGTAATTGGCAGAAAAGATAACATTCTATTCATATATAACTACAAATGTCTACTGCTCAAGTTTGCCAAGAAAATTTTCCTTTTCCTGAACACATAAATACAAAGACCTTGCATAATTCCTTAGTATTAAGTGTAATCAAATACACTATGAAGATATGAAGTATAGCTTTAATTGTACATAAAACTTGCCATACATCCTTCCTCCCTTCAGATAACCTCAAAACTGCTTATAAATGGATTTTTCCAATCAACAGGCAATAAACGTAGTTTTCTATACTAGTATGAGCTGCTAAATCAACAAGTTTTTTTTTTTTGTTTGTTTGTTTTTTTGAGACAGGGTCTCGCTTTGTGGTTCAGGCTGGCCCTGAGCTCAGCCTCAAACTCACATCACAGCAATCCTCCTGCCTCTGCCTCCCGAGTGCTGGGATTACAGGCGTGAGCCACCACGCCCGGCACTGTGGTATGTGGTACTGGTTGCCACTGGGGTGAGTCTCCACACCCAGTATTGTTATGTGGTTACC